>JMFS01013836.1:0-11953 GCA_000699545.1 Podiceps cristatus | reverse complement strand
TGTAGATTTTTTTATATATATTTTTTTTTTTCTTCAGCAGGTAAAGTTTTTTTGTGTAACAATGCCTGACGTTTGGGTACTCTTGGGTTGCAAATTGCGTTTGGAAACTATGGATGCTTATTAGGCCTAATTCAGGGGTAAGATGAAGACATAGAAGATGAGAAGATAGTTACTGAGAAAACAAAATCTGAACATGTTTCCATGGTTCAGGCAAGAAGGACTTTCTGTCCTGCTAACTCCAGTTGTAGTTCTTTAAAGAATTGCTTTGGAAACCATATTCTTGGCTATCTGACTAGTTCTGACTAACTGAATCTACAAAATAGTTCCAGTTCACTTGCAGCATGGATTAGGGGAGAAGAAATTTACTCCCTCTAAATTCTCCTGTCTTAGCAGGTTACTGCATAAAACTTCTTTCCTGTCTCATTCAGTCTTTAAGCCACCCCAAGTTTGCTGATCTGCTCTGGTTGTAGGAAGCTGCTGGGGACAACTCTGAAGTCTTGGACGCTCAGGCAGGCTCGGTGGATGAAGAGAATGGACGTCAGCTTGGAGAGATCGAGCTGCAGTGTGGGATCTGTACAAAGTGGTTCACAGCAGACACGTTTGGCATTGATACCACGTACGTGAGCTCTGCTCGTGCGGGGCAGGAGACTTCAGTTAGCAAAAATGGAAGTATTAGCAAAAATGGAAGTATTTGGAGTGTAAATTCCCAAGGACCAGGATCGTGTCCGGGGCCATGGGCCCTTGGAAACCAGTGTGTTGTGTAAATAACAAAAGCTTTAGGGCACACAGCGGTAGGAGTTTATGTTTGTCCATTTCAACCCTGAGAAGATCTTTGTCCAGGTTCCAGGGCTGTCAGAGCCCGCTTGGACTTTGCTGCCTTAGAGGCCTGTAAAAGTGGGTTTTGACAGACATTTTCAATTGGTGTGAACAAAAAATAAAGTCTCTGTAAGCAAACAGAGAATTCAACTTTCTTTCTAGAACCTATGTGGGACTGACTTTAGAATTATTAATAAACCTAACATGTTTGGTTGTATGTGTCCCTAAAAAGTATTCTAGACTTCCAGTTAAAGTTAATTAATTGACTCAGATGGAGCTCCTTGTCCAGAGCTTCTGGATTGTTGTCTCTTGTTTTGCTGAATGAATTTCGGGACTTCTCTAAAACAAGATGACACTTAGCTTGCTTATGTTTTTCTCAAGAGCTTTTTGGCTTTTCTTGATGGCCATGATAAACCTAATTTGATGAAAATGCCATTGAACCTGTAAGATGTTTCTGGTTTTGGAGCGAGAGAATAATTTCTTAACCTGAAATAATTGATTTTTTTTTTTAACCTAGTGTAATAAAGAATAATTAATGTCTTAACCTGATGCAGTGAGCAGGGTATACACCGGCGCTTACAGGTCAGCATGCTCTTTTGCAGATCGTGTCTGCCCTTCATGACCAACTACAGTTTCCATTGCAATGTTTGCCATCACAGTGGGAACACGTATTTCTTAAGAAAACAAGCAAGTAAGTGTAAAAGCTCATTCATTGAAATTTTGTGCAAGATAATTCTAGAGGCTTCGTTTTGCCTCAGGCTGTTGGGAGGGTTCTGCTGAAGCTTTTCAAAAATGACCAAAAAATCCCATATTAGCAGCAAGCACGTGTGGCTTTTTCTAAAAATGTTTTGCCGTTTTGCTACTGACTTACTAAGGTGGTGAAAAATCTTCTGTTTAGTGAGAGCTGCTGGGTTAAGACAGAACTTGTGAGGGTTTTACCGTTACTCAGGATGGCGTGGATGCCGCGTGTTTAGTAATCGCTGCGTACATGAGCGTGTTTAATCTTCCCCATGAAGTGTAACTCTGGCTCTGGTAAATTTTTGTTTTTAAGATCTCAAGGAAATGTGCCTTAGTGCTCTGGCCAACTTAACGTGGCAGTCGAGGACGCAGGATGAGCACCCGAAAACTATGTTCTCAAAAGATAAGGTACGGCTGTTGTAAAAGACGTCACGGATTTATGGAAGCGGTGATTTCAGTGAAGGGCGAGTTCAAACAAATATTGGCAGCGAGACTTTCAGACCCTCACTGTTAAGATTCAATTTCATTTTTTTAACAGGATATTATCCCTTTTATTGATAAATACTGGGAATGTATGACAACGCGACAGAGACCTGGGAAGATGACTTGGCCTAATAATATTGTCAAAACTATGGTAAGTATTCGGAGTTAAACTCGTGGCTTTTCTGCAAATGACACAGTTGTCTGACGTTCGTGTTTGCTGAGGTCTCGACTTAGAGCTAAATGGTGAAGATTCTATTGCTTCTGATGTAGTTGATATGCGTACTACGTATTAATAGTAAATACTGTGATTTAAACACATGTTAATGAACTTAATATGATTTTACCCCATGTAACTTAAACTCTTCCTCTCTTTTAGTGTAAAGAAAGAGACGTGTTCTTGGTGAAAGAGCATCCAGACCCGGGGAGTAAAGACCCAGAAGAAGATTACCCCAAGTTCGGACTTTTAGACCAAGTACGTAACTGGAGCTGGAGGGAAAGTGTGCCGTGGGCAGCTGGGAGGAGGGGGCGAGGGTTATTGTTGCTGGTGGCTTATGCTCGGTCAAATGAGCACCAGTCCGCCGGGTCGTGCGGCGTGTTGGAGCGCTCCAGCCCCTGGAAGCGCCGTGTTCAGGCTTCGAGGGGCAAGTTTGACTGAAGCTGTACATCGCTTTTCTTTATCTCTTTCAGGATCTTGCCAATATCGGTCCTGCGTATGATAACCAGAAACAGAACAACGCTGTATCCACGAGCGGGAGCTTAAATGGCAAGTTCTTTAATCAGGTGGTTTTTGAATATTTGGGACTAAGCTGTGTTTTCTCAGCCCTATATCTGGGCGGTTACATCAGTTTGATGCTGCAGTTAAACCTGTTGTGTGAGCTGAGGTCATACTTACTAAGTTCAAAACGTGCTCAGCCACTCTCCCCGTCCTTTCTATAGAGAGGGTAATTTTACCTTCTTGTGAAAGTTCAACCTTTTTCTTCGTGGTAGGCAGCTAAATCCAGATGTTTGCAAGAAAGCTGAGCTCATCAGTTTTCTTCCATAATGATTTTAATTTACTTACATTCTTCAGATTTCCAGTTTCCCTCACTCTGAGATTTGAAAGCAGCTGAGGAAAGTATACATGCTGTTCTTCCTTTCCATCGCTGCTTGCGTTTTACCGTTCCCTTTTGCGGAATGACAGCTGTGCGAGCAACTTTGCCCAGCTCGCCGGGATTACTTACGGCAACGTTACTGAAGCAACAGTAACTGCCGATGAGATTTCTTTGTGCGCGAGTCTACGCTGTTCTATATCAAACACATGCAGGTCGTACCTAACAGGAGGCGGTTGGGGAGTTCTAGATACCTAAGGCTGCGCTGTCTCCCATTTCATGCACTGGTGGTGTGTTTTTCCTTGAATTTCTGGAAGATTGACCAATATGTGGTGCCACTTCTGTTCTTACAGGTGGAGCCTCTTTGGGAGGTGAATATTTACCTTTCAGCTTCTAAAACTTAAGTATTACTGTTTACAAAGCTTTTTTGCTCAATTATCTTAGAAGCTAAAGTCAATTACAAATCTAAAGTGTGCCATGATGTGATCCCAATAATACTTTAATAGAAAACAACAATTTCACTTTTTAATCTTTAGCAGTTAGAAGCTTTTAATTACCATATTCTGCCCCACTTGACTGGGTTAAAGTTTTATTTTCACTTATGTTTGGTTTTACTTTACAGCAATATCTGGTCAAATCATGCAGTTTTAAATCTTAATGCCTAAATAAGTGGTCTGAATCTGTGAGCTGATATGATATTCTGATTGTTTCGGCAAATAAGTGATGACGAACTGGAGAGCCTGAGTGTTCGTCTGCACTAAAACGAGCAAGTGCAGCTGAGGTCGTGTCACATTTGTGCAGAATATGGTATCACTTCCGTGGTTTGAATCCCTTACACCGTAAGGGCAATGCTGATCATTTAAAAGCTGACTATATTTTTAGTTACAGCACAGTATGCAGTTCGTAAAGGTGTTTATCTACAGTAGATAAATTCTGTAGTTTTCCTTGTGAATCAATAGAGATCTTTTGAAAAATAGCATAATGATAAAATGCAATTTAATGTATTAAAATATTATATTAGTTCAATAACATTTGACATGTAGCTTTTCCTATACTTTAGTTTTATTTATGAGTAAAAAAATGAGTGCTGCAATGCAAAATGATATGCTGTTCAACTGTAGTGCTGATTTTGATAATACTGAAGAGAAACACCTCTATTGCTTTTCGTTTTCCCTCAACTTAGGTGTATTTTATTTTATAGATGGAAATTAAATGTTAAGTGCTTATTGCTTATCGGTGTCAGAGTGTTTCTCCAGCGTAGTGTGCCACGGGGATGATGCCTGTGCTTAAATCCAATAGCGTATGCTGTACGTTGGGTTTCCTGCTACTTTTGAACTGTGACTGGAATCTCCATGAAAGCAAATAATAATGCTTTTGAAGCGGATCGCAACACTGCTGTCTGCAGATCTTTTGATGACAGAAAAGATTCTTATTTGTTACCTTAAAAGCGTGAGTTGAGCTCACACGTCTCACCTAGCTTGTGCTCTAAATTCAGGCATTTCAAAAGGTGACTAGAAGCACATAAAAGTTCCGGATTTTGCTATACTCATTTTCAATGAAGTCCGTTTTCAAATATAACTGTGGAAGAAGGTGCTTGAGCCCATGACCTGGTTTTAATTTAGCTTTTTCTGACCCTTTCTGTTTGTGGAGATTCCATGCTCGCAGGCTCTTTGATTGTCAGCTGCTTAACATGCCGCGGTTTCTGTGTTAAGGGGGGATTGCGGCAGGAGGCAGCGGGAAGGGACGGGGAGCCAAGCGCAAGCAGCAAGACGGAGGGACCACGGGAACAGCCAAGAAAACCAGGAGGTAAGAGGCGAGATGATGCGGTGGCGCAGTGCTGAGCGTCTATAGCGAGGGGGTGTACGCGAGTCGGAGGGACGGCTTGGCTCTCGGTGCCTTAAGCTGCCTCCTGCCTGTCTCTGCCCTGGGTAGACTTGCGGGGAATCATGCCGTAACCCTGTGATGTTATTGTTAGGTCACACGCTAGAAAGTTTTTGAAATAGATGAGTATCTGCTCATCTCGTAGATGAGTGTCTGCTCATTTCGCACCAGCTCTTGTGAAGCGAAGCGGTGTGCGGGCCGTGAGTGCTGCAGGTACAGCTCTCTAAGAGGTTGTCCTGGCTTGACTTGTGACTGAACCACAGCCACCGTGAGATGCCGACCTGTAGTTTTGTGTTTCACAGTGACCCGTTGTTTTCCGCTCAGCGCTTACCACCCCACGGTTATCCTTTGGAACACCCCTTTAATAAAGATGGATATCGTTACATCTTGGCTGAGCCTGACCCCCACGCACCTGACCCAGAAAAATTGGAACTAGACTGTTGGGCGGGAAAGCCGATTCCTGGGGACCTCTACAGAGCCTGCCTGTATGAACGAGTCCTCCTAGCGCTGCATGACCGAGGTACGAAGCCATACGCAGGTTGTATAGCCAGCTCTCGTGAGGGGCCATCTTCTGTAACCTCACGTTAGGTGTTTTTGGGGGTTTGGACGTAATTGCTTTAAGAGGTGCAAATGTTAAATCCCGTTCTGTACATTCGCTTGCCTTTTGAGATCACTGCTCGTTAGAAATCACAAATGAACTGCTCACACCATCTTCCCTCATCTACCGCAGCCCCTCAGTTAAAGATTTCTGATGACAGACTGACCGTTATCGGCGAGAAGGGCTATTCGATGGTACGAGCCTCGCATGGAGTGCGGAAAGGAGCCTGGTACTTCGAAATATCCATGGATGAGATGCCTCCAGACACAGCTGCCAGATTAGGCTGGTCACAGCCACTAGGTAAATAATTTTACTAAATATTTCTTACCGGTGACTCCCAACTGGTTCCTGTATTTCTTTTCCCAGTAATTTAGTCTAAGGAGGGTGAGTCGTGTTCAGCTTGCCCGCTTCTTCACTGCTTTTCTTAGGGGGAGACTTTCTGCTGGATCCTTTATGCTGTTGCGTGCTGGGCCTTGCTTAACGCTGTAGTCAACGTGTTTGTACTAATGGCTGTCGAATCTGTTAACTGTAATTACTGTTCCAAAACTTGAAGGGGGACATCAGAGGTGCTCCTGCTACGCTGTGGGTGTTCATGAAGAAACGTTGGTTTCCGCAGGGAACCTCCAGGCGCCTCTGGGCTACGACAAGTTCAGTTACTCCTGGCGCAGCAAAAAGGGAACAAAGTTTCACCAGTCGATAGGGAAACACTATTCATCTGGCTATGGACAGGGTGACATACTGGGATTTTACATCAGTCTTCCAGAAGATACTGAGACTGCCAAATCACTGCCCGACACTTACAAAGATAAGGTGAGGTGTGGAGCTCGTGATCGGGTTGAGCGTTGGCTAGGCGGGCGAGTGGAAAGCAGGCTGCTCTAGCCTTGCTGGTGCCCCCTCTGAGCACATCCCCTCTGCCCTGCCTCTGGGTAACCACCGTCGTTCATAGCGGAGATGTCCAAGGCGCCGATCTCGAGGAAACAAAATATCCAGAACCACCCAGAGGCTCTGCAGAGGAAAACTGTGCATGGGCAACTGAATGCGATTGCCAACATCTCGTTTCATCTCTCTCCTTCCCGGTTCTGCACGCGTTCTCTGGCACGGCAGGCGCACCTGCCCAGAGCAGGGCTCCTGTAGGTCTGCGTTCCCTAGTGTGCCACTAAAGGGAACAGGTTCTCCGGGTGACTTCTGAAGTGGTGGTTTTCTAATATTTCAGGCTTTGATCAAATTCAAGAGCTACTTGTACTTTGAAGAGAAAGACTTTGTGGACAAAGCAGAGAAGAGCCTGAAGCAAGCACCCGGAAGCCAGGTAAGTTGAGTGTTGGTGGGCAGAGGATAAGAGCGGCGCGCAACTGGCCTATTGTAGGTGTTAATCGCTTGCGTGTAATGAGCACAAAGGGAGGCTGATCGTTAGTTCTTTGGCGGAAACCAGAATGCTTTTATTAAAGCAACAGTAAAGGTGAACTCAGGGCACCGCTGCACCCTTTGCTTGTAATGTTATTGCTGTCCCTGAAGCCGTTGTCTGGCGCCCGGTGAAGGGCAGCGTTAGGTAAGCTGCCTCTCGCGGGTTACTTTGTCAGTCATAAGGTCATGAAAGTTAGTTAGCATCAGTGGAAAAAACCACTTTTGTTTTTCTTTTCAGATAATATTCTTTAAGAACGGGGCCAGCCAAGGAATTGCCTTCAAAGACATCTTTGAAGGAGTTTATTTTCCTGCTATTTCTTTGTACAAAGGCTGCACAGTAAGTAACGTATCTTTAAAAGATCATTCCTAAGTCTGTCGCTGTTAGTAATGCATGGAGTGTGGGCGCTCTGGGAGCGTGTCAAGCAAGTGAGAGGAAAGACGGGAATTATTTTAGTGAAGCGACTATGGAACAATGCAGCTGCTCACTGTGTGATGCAACTTCATCAGACTGCTGAAGGAACGGGCTCCTTTCGTGCCAAGGGCGTTTATGTGGTCTGGCACAGGGTGCAGGTAGGCTCAGGAGTAGGAGGGGAAAAGGGCTGAAGACTAAAGAAATTTGCCTGGGTTTGTTTTTTTGTATCTAATGAAGAGTGTCTTCCACAGGTTTCTATAAATTTTGGGCCGTATTTCAAGTATCCACCTAGAGATGTCACTTACCGTCCGGTAAGTAATAGCTGAAGCTTTTTATCCCCCATTTGTGATAGCTTCACAGTATTGAAATAAAAAGTGGTTGAGATTTGGTGGCAGGAGTTGACTTATACCGAGCCTGTCTCTCTCCTCTTCAGTCTCTGTCCTGGGCTGGTGTAGCCAAAAGGATTGTTAAGGACAGACAGCCTAACAAAACTTTGTTATAATTTAACTAAACAGTAGGTGCTGTCTTGTTTCTCTTGATGAATTTAAGTCCCTGTTCTTGCTTCTTTTCAGTAAGGGGCTGAATTGTTAAGGGAACACTTGAAAATCCCATCTGTCTGTGTCCTGTCCCCCCATCCCATCTTCCCCCCCCCCAACATTTTCAGGAAGGAAACAGTCCGGAATGCCACTGGACAACAGGGCTGGTCCCCCTTTGTCGGGAGCCTGCACTGCATGACGCGAGCTGTCTCTCGTCCCCTTTGCAGATGAGTGACATGGGCTGGGGTGCTGTGGTAGAGCACACGCTGGCAGATGTCCTGTATCACGTGGAGACGGAAGTTGATGGAAGACGAAGTCCACCCTGGGAGCCGTAAATGAAGCAGGCGGCGCAGCGTTGACGGAAACAACACAGTGGGTATCCAGTCGCGGTTTTTATTCTAGAGGAACATGCATCACTCGGCAGGGTCAGCCAAGGCGCCGGAGCCCTGGATGGCAGGCGTTAGTGTGTGTGTTACCTGCTGAAGAGGCGCGTTCTACCACTGTGCTGGAGTCTAAGTGAATGCAGTCCTAGTATGTTTTGTGCTATTTGTGGGCATCTCTTGGCGTCTTCAGTAACTTTCCCAGTGTAGCTAGCTGAAGAGGCAAGTATTGTGTTGAGAACTTCTCCTGTGACGGACCGGGGTTGTAACAGTCGTTGTTCAGTGAGAGCAGGCTCGAGCTGGACCTATGCGCTGTAGGTACCTCGCAGAGGCGACGCTGACACTTCTGCTCCACGGCTAATTGTAAACAACTGCTCCCAGCCAGGAGGGTCGCGTTGTAACAAGACTACTGCATGTAAGACTGAAATTTGGGCTTCTGTCCAAACTGTATTTTTTTTTTTCCCCCCCCACAAACTGGAAACCAGTTTAAAAATAAAGGCTTTAACTCTTCTGGTTTTTTTTTTTTTTTTTTTTGCCTTAGGAATGAGTTTAAATCTCAAAGTAGCTACTTCAGCTTTAGAGACCCCCTCTACTTGCTGCCTTGACATGTTACATAGGGCCTCCTGCCAGGGATCACCACAGCAGAGCTTTGAATGAATAAATAATTTGACACTGTGTGTGTCTGTACAGGAAAAATAAATTAGAGCTGCTTTATTGGGGAAAAGGGAACAGAATTTTTTTAGGTAAGCACGTGCTGCGTTTGTGTTCTGGGGGAAGGAGGGGAGTGAAGTCAAGTGCTGTGTTTGCCCCCCTGAGCATGTGCTGGCCCTCCTGCCTTCCCCGTCAGGGGTCTGGGATTTCCCTAATACCTAATTAGCCCAGGCCTTCAGTAGTAGACACCACTAATTAAAGCTTTATTTATTTATTGAAACAAATTTATTAGGGAGGTTTCAGGGGCTGGACTGGGCCAGCTCAGTGAAGCAAGTGCCAGACTTGAATTAGTTTCAATAAAGCAAGCTTGGGTGTACTATTGAAGGCCTGGGCTAATTAGCACAGGCTCTAATTAAATTGCGCCTGACTTCCCCCCAGTACACGACTCCCTGCTTTACCCCTAACAAAGCAGGGCAGGCCTGGGCACTGCTGTCAGCCGTTCACGGCCGCTGTCTGGGCCAGGCGCTCCCGCAGGTGGTTGGCGAAGTCGACCTGTGTCTGGGACAGGACCTGGTTGATGATGGTCTTTGGCAGCCAGCCCTGGAGAGGAGCAGGAACGGCCCGTGAGCAGGACTTGCCTCAAACACAAATCCCACCTCGAGCTCGAAACAGTCGCTGCAGCGCTTACCTTCAGGTCAATGCTGAGAAGCCAGATCAGCTTGGTTTGGGAAGGACTGCCAGGCAGCGGGCGCAGGAGCATGCATGTGGGACCGTTCTCGGCTCTGTAAGAGGACAGGAGCACGCGTGGCAGAAAGTAACGTCTGACTTTCCTCAAAAAGCACCGAGGCACTTTGTGACTTAGGGTTTCCTTAGCAGTTCCTGCATCTGAGACAAGCCTAATTCCTCTTGAGCCCCTACCAAAAGCTGGTGTGCCACTCTGACTCGCTAAACCCCGCTGTAAGCGAAGGCAGAAGGTGATTACCTTATAAATCCTTCCTGTTCTGGCATGGCGCCGTGTTTTGTGGACATGCCGGCCAGGACGCAGGTGGAGCCGCGTCTCTTAGAGCACCGGACACTCACGAAGTCCCGTGGTCCGACGATGTTGCCAGGGGTAGCGGCTGCCTTCTCGTGGGTGATCACTGTGTCCTTCCCAATCTTCTGGAGAATCTGGACAGTTTAGAATTAAAATGTTAGTTTGAGGTATTATTCCCTGCAAACCTAGCTAAAAGCCAGCTTTGCTTACTGCCTCTTCCAATACATGTGCTCAAAAAAACCTCAACCCTGCGTGAGAAAAACTGCAAGAATGTGCTTCACCCCAGAACACAGACCCTTCGCTTTCAGTACCTCAGCAGGGGAGGTGTTTCTCTTATTCCAGACAAGCTGCGGAATAGCAAAATGCTCTTCCCTGCACCTGGGGGTACGGCGCTGTTTCTCCTCCAGTAACGACACAAACGTCACAGAGCTGGCCCCTCGCCTTGCACGCACCTTCCCTACGCGTAAGCGGCCGACAACCCTCCTCCCGCAGAGAAGCCGTTACAGACTCTGCTGTGGCAGCGATGCGATTACAAGCTCTACGAGCGATGCGATTACAAGCTCTACGCCTGCAGCAGGAAGCGGACAAGATAAAGTCTGGTTTCGCTGTTCCCAACGGAGGGGTGGGCAAAGGGCCGCGTCCCTCCCGGGACGGACAAAGCGATTCTTTGGCCGCTGGAGCGGCACGTCTGCGGGAACCCCTGGCTGAGAGCGGGCTGAGGCGCGGACCCTACCTTGACTTCTTTGACGTTGGGATTCCAGTCTCCCATCTGCTCCATGTTGTCCACCAGCTCCCCGTACACCGCGTCCAGGGGCTGGTCCACCACCACCTCCAGTCGGAACACCTTGCCCACGTCCGGGAGCACCTTGCTCAGCACTTTGTCTCCGTTGCCCTGGAGAGAGGAAGGCAGAATTAATATCACAAGTATTTACAGGAGAGCCGGGTCGTTCTGCTGCAAAGCAGAGCCCCTACCGCCACTGTCTCTGTCTTCCAGCCGTCCTGGTCCCCGAGGATGCTGAGCGATTTCTGGAGGGCTTCCTCTCCTTGCTTGAGGTAAGACATTTCCATCTCACTGAAGGGCTTCTCCTCCAGCCTGGAGCCTGCGGGATCGATCGGACAAAAGCAGTGGTGAGTGTAAGAACACCGCACAGTTGACTAACACATCCTAACGCCAGATACACTTTATCTACATCAGATACACTCTCCATGCCCAGGGGCTGGGGAAGTAAACTCAATTCCCGCTGCTCGCCTGTCTTTGCCGTTCATTTAGCAAGAGCACAGGTGACCCAGGAGCAGGTTTTCCTCCAACCCCTCTCCCGAACCCTGAGCCGTGACCATCACCACCCAGCAGGAAGGGCCAGACCCCCATCAGCTGGTCACTTACTGAGCAAGGAGCTTCTTCTGCGAACCTGGTTAATCCATGTGCCGGGTCCCGCGTGGTGGCAGGCGAGCTTGCTCAGCTCCTGGCTGATGGCGACAGCAGCTTGTCTTCTCAGACCTGAGAGCAGAGAGCACATCACTTGCCAGCACCAGACAGTGTGCCGCAGAGGATTTGCTCTCTGTTTTTTTTTTTTCCTCTCAATTTAAACACACAACATCATTGAAAAAGTCTCTGCTTGCCGCCTTCGCTGAAGGCCCCGCAGGCGCAGAGAGCAGCCAACTGCCCTTGTGCTACTCTGGGACAGACGCTGTCCTACACCACCCGGCTCTTCCCCCAGGTCCCACTTACGCAGCACGTGGGGAGCAGACAACACTCGTGGGTGCCCAGGAAAGGCCGTAGGAAATGCAGCACGAGCATACAAAATCCTCACAGCCAGCAGCAGCATTACCTATAGCTACGCCCTGCGTTCAGCGGCACACAGCCGTCCCCCTCGCACCCCAGAAATACTGTCGAGACAGTAAAACACAAAACCCAGAAAGCACCAGGGCATGGGGC
>KL257941.1:0-13449 GCA_000699545.1 Podiceps cristatus | reverse complement strand
GGGGGGGGGGGAAGGGGAACATTCTGAGTGATGACATTTGTCTTCCAAAGTAACCGCTACACATGATGGAGCCCTGCTTTTCTGGAGAAGGCTGAACACCTGCCTGCCCATGGGAAGCCGTGAATGAATTCCTTGCTTTGCTTGTGGGTGTGGCTTTTGTTTTACCTATTAAACTGTATCTTAACGCAGGAGTTTCTTTTATTCCCCCATTCCACTGCAGGGTGGGGGCGGTGGACAGACCGAGCAGCTGTGTGATACTTGGTCACCAGCTGGGGTTAAACCACAACAGCAACAACAGACAGAAATTAATATAAGACAACATGCTGCCCATACTGGAAGCCAGGATGAGAAATTTAACCAAATCATATTTCCTAACAGGCTATAGTATAGCGTATGATCTACTCGTCAAGAGTTTTCAAACTACAGCTACACCATATTTATTCTCTCTCAAAGCACCATTACAGAGGATACCATGGGAAGATCAAAGACTAACAGGTCTGAGACACATCACTAACCCAGAGAAGCAGGAACAAGGCAGGGGTCATCATGCATGAAGCAACCTGGATGTAGCACACAATGCCTTTCACAGATGTCTCTTTTCGTCCACCCACCTGGAAATTATGCCTAGACAGATCTTAAAGGTTCTGTATTTGTGCATAACTTGCACAAGTTGCATAACATCAGCTACCATCAGACATGCTCAACAGCCCCAAACAAGGTCTTTTCAGTAAGTTCTGAAGAAACTTACCTGCACAGTTGGAAAAAATAAGCAACTGGAACATGTCTGTGCCTAAAGCATGATTCATAACTCAGACCTCACCTCACAATTCTCAACACTCATTGTCTAGACCTTGCACAGTAATACCTGTCAAAGAGCAGACATTCAGTCTTTTCTAGCAGAGGTCCACAGAAGAAAGAATATTATACTATGATTACCAGTCTAGTCAACTAGAGGTGTAATCCTGCAGATGAATCCCCAATTTCCCCTTCCCCTGAAGTGTTGCACAATATTGACAAAGTTACATAACAAACAGAAATGACACTATGACAACAAAAACAGGCAGAAAGTTCTCAACTGCCAGAAATGCAATTTCTCTCTTTAGTCAGAATGTTATTTACACGATCACCTGATTTCCCTCCCTCCCAAAGTATCTTCTTCATTCAGCACACTGAATGACTTGCTCTGTCAACTCATCAGGGCCGTATGGCACCGCAGGCCTTCTTCAAAGTCTACCTCATTTTTTTGCAGAAGTGCATGTAGTCAAAGATGACGGACCACTTCAGGAAAATAAGCTTCTAGCCCATGGCACTTCACTCTGATTTTATTTTCCTTTTCACTCTGAAGTCATAAGCAGAAAGGTGCAACATGACTGCAGATGTTCCTAGCTAATGCAGATACCGAATTCACATACAGAACACAAAATCCAAAACACTCCATGAACAAGAAGAGTACAGTAACCCTGAACAACTGAACATGGTATTATGGTACTATCAACTATGAAACTGAGATGAGAGGGTCAGAAACAAAGACCATAAAAAAGCCACGCTATTTTCTTGCCAGAAGAACTTCAGATTATCCCCATATCTGTTCAATTACATGTTTATCTTTTTATTGCCTTTTAAGAAGGAGAAATTATATTAACGGGTGGTTACAGGGAAATCTGGATGCATTAATTCTTCAGCTGCAATCTTGATACAACTGCTAAAAAGGCAAGCAGCTTCCTGAGTTCAGCTGCATCTTCCGCCTTTCTGCAAGGGTCTCATTTCTAAGATTCAAGACTCAGGAAACAGTTCACCAGCCCACGCTGATATGTTACAAGAACAATACTTACACAACTAACAATTGCATAACTGTAAACTTGATCATGAGCAATACCATGAGCTGAAGAACAAAAACACAAAGCAAGGAAGGGGAAAGAGGCAGAAAAAGTAGAGCGGAATGATGGTTTAGGAATCATTCTGTACGATTAAGCTCAATGCAGATGACACCATTCACCAAAAATTATGCTGTGATACACTTATACTTGTATGGAAACAAATCCAGAGAGAAAAATGTGTACACTTTAGAGTGAAGCACAGAAAATCTAGAACTGCTATCAAAAAGTCATCTAAGACTGAAAGTTTTCTGAGCTTGAGCAGAAAAAGTAGTAAGCCACCTCACTCCCAAACTACTGCCAGATGTGCAGTCAAGATGTTTAGAGAAAGACTCAAGTCAACAGTAATGAACATTTATACATACCAGTTTTTCAATTTCAGATTCAAGATTTTGTATGCAGTCAAGTTTTCTTTTACGACATCGCTGTGCTGCAATTCTATTTTTACTTCGTCTTCGGATATCATGAATACAGTCCAATTGTTCAGGAGTTAATTTATGCATTTTCAGAAATGACTGGAAGTCATTTCTGGAAAGCGAGATAATCCTCTGTGCATTAAATGGCAGTTTTACCTAGAATGTAAAATACAGTTGTAAATCAAAGGTGAAACTGATATACACAAACACCAACAGGCCAATTCAAGTTTTCATTTTAAGCATTCTTTACCACACAACCCATCCTTCTTCCTAAATCTCAGAGACAAGAGCACGCTAATGTAGCCATCAAGGTCAATAAAACCCAGGAGGTTCAACTAGATGAGTTCAAGAACAGGCTAAATAACTGAGTACTTTGCACATTTACACTAGATCCTCAAAAGCACGGAGTAGATGAAATCTATCCATGTGTGCAGCAAATAATTAGGTGATACACTAGGAGAGTAAGTTACGGTTAGGTTGTGCACAAAACAGGTGTCAAGAATCACTAATACAATCTAAAGGTTCTCCTAGGCTACTATTAAGACTGTATCCTGCATACATTTTTATACCTATAGCTTTCTGCAGGAAACGCCTGTCTGAAACAGGCATTTACTTAAAATAGAGAAGTTAAAATATTTGTCTTGTAATTCTTAATGCTGGAGAAGAGAGAGGACCAGGCTCTTGCTACTGTGTACACCTGAGCTACAGAAGCAGGAGCTTCTGAAACATACACAGATCACAAAGTTCTAATTAGTACTGAAAAAATCCTTATCTTTACAAAATAATTGCCACATTTTGTGAATTATCCAACTAAAGACACTTGATTTTAACCTTACGTATATGTTACCTTGCTGTGGTCAAAGATCTGAATTTAGTTTAAAAAGCAAACAACAAAAAAACCTTTCTGTGTTTGGCTACCACTGGTAACAAACAGACATAAAATACTGCCCTCAGCAATGATGCCATCTACTTTTGTAATGTATAGATGAGGAATGTATTTAACCAATTCTGGCCTTTTGTTTTGCCCTACCAACTTTTCATATTGATGGTAGCTTCCACTTATTTTAAATCTCAGTAAGGCTCTGCATCTTGAAAAGAAAAAAAAAAACCTAGTGCTTAAAAAACACTTGACTTTTCATGACATTAAATCATCCATCATACACAGAGCCACACTGCATTCTACAATTCTAAGAACTGTGACAGAAATCATTCTAGGTATATAGTAAAATCTTTTGGGATTAGACTGCTTACATAAGGCATCTCCCTAAAAGACTACCAAAGCAAGAACATAAAGAAGTTCCAAATAATTTCTGCAGTTGGAGGAACAAATAAGACTTCAGTTTTAGAGAAGGCAATACTATTAAAAGTCTTAAATACACAGCTAATGAAGCCAACTTGAAAACTTAATTTTCATTTCACAATAAATCTGAAGTATCATTTCTCTCCCACCTTCTCCCCACAATTCAGAATAAAACCAAGAAAACTGTTAAGGTTCTATAAAACAAAGGTTCCAAGAAGTTTAGAGTTTTCTTAAGTTTAACCGAAGTGGACCAAAAGAAAAAATAAAAATCAAAAAAAGAACCCCATGCCTTGGTTTAAGATTCGCAACTTTTTCCGATAAGAGTTGTTCCAGAAAAACATCTGAAGAGATCTAATACCTAAGCATCTACCACTTATAATATCCTGCCAAAAAATACTTTATAAGTCTCCTTGAACTAACAGGGATCTTCCATATAAACCTTTGAATGGTTATTTAAAAGTTTCATTTCCCAGATTTTTCAAACAAGCAACCACAAAAAAAAACAACCCACCCCCAAAAAACCCACACAAAACACCACCACCACACCAAAAAACCCAAGAACTCAGACTTAGGTTTTTGAATAGGGCCTTAAGAGATAGGGAAGCAAAGGGTGCACGAGGATGTCCTTACCTCACATTCTTGTTCTCTTGCTGAACAGGATTCACTGTCTCCCTCAGTGTCAGTTTCTGAATCCTCCCCCAAACTTATCACGTAATTATAGGGACACTGTTCTTGTTGCTGTCCCTGAACATAATCTCCACTACTTATTTCAGAGCTGTTGGAGCATCCTTCAGTACTAAGGTTGCTTATAAAGGGGCAGTTGACAGAATTCAATGTTGTAAAAGTTCGTTGAGAGCAAGGTTCAGGGCTTTCACTGATCCTGATACCCAGCCATGGACACTCTGATTTTTTCCCCGAATATACCGGCTCCAAGCCCTCTTTCGGAATTGCTGGTGGTAAATGGATTTGACAGGCTTCTGTGCTGTAAATATCACTCCAGAACCCTTTTGCTAGATGTTCTGCTACCTCTCTCTCCACACTGCTTCGATCACCAGGTGATGTAATGTTAGTGGCTTCCCTAGTGCACAAATCAACCTTTGAAGGTGTGTCATCTTGACTTTCAATTGTGTCGTTCCCAAATCCAGTACCTGATACAGTTTTTTCAGCTAAAACTGTGTTGTTTTGCATACTACTGAAATTCAAGTTACTATATTGCTCACAAGTATGTAAAAAAGACACAGAATTGAGTCCATGAGGTGCAGTAGAGTTTTGGGAGAAAGCAGCAAGATCCATTTTCTCCACAGGACACGACACATTCTGAGTCACTGATTCTTTCTTGGACTCTTCCTTTTTCTCAAAGCCTTCCTCCTTTACTTCTATTTTTACCTGAGTCTCTTCACATTTTGAGACCAGCTGCATAGGTACACACTCCTGAGCTTTCTGTATGCCATCAGTATCAGGTATTTCCTTCTCAAGAAAAGTTGCAATTGGTGGCATCTGAATGTCTTTAATACTGGAACTGGACTCTGAAGTATGAACTTTGTCGTTTCCAAAAGCCTTCTGGAATTTCCTATACTTCGGGCACTGGGAAGATAAGCTGGAAACACTACCCCTTTCTAAATGTACAGGATCACATGTTTGACTGGCATTATCTTGGAGAGCAGGTGACAGTTTAGCATTTTCTTCGTCTTTACAGAGTTTTGTGTCAGGAGTTTGAATATATTCCTTCTCTAAAAGTTCTTCTGCTTCATCGTCTATTTCTAGGTCTCCATCATCCACACTGCCAATTTTAGGGTTTGTTTTCCGACAACGCTGCGTACAACACTTCTTCCTAGGACATTCCTGTTGATCTGATTTAAAGTCCAAAAATTTGAATTTGAGAAACTGAAAGCAAGACTCTTCAATGTTGTGTACACCCAAAAATTCAGCACATTTGCAAACTTCAGACACATTGTCTTTGTTTAAAATAAGTTTAGCTGTGTATGCAAACTGAAGCAAAGGACTAAATCCTTTAAGTGTTACCTATTTAAAAAAAAAAAAAAAAAAATTAGTATGGCCAGCATGGGTCTAAACAGAGAAATACACAGAACTCAAATTTACCTGTGAGCAACCCACGCCAGCAGGACAGAGTACAAGACAAAAGCAGATTTGCTGCACAGATAAAACCCCGTCACACTCATTCTGAAACAAATCTTCCAATACAATTTTATCCTGTACAGTTGGTGGCAATTTTCTTCACTGTGATCAATCTCTCAAAGTGTTCTGCCAATATGGTACCAGAAAGTGAAAAATACTGCTGTACATTGAAAACCAGTAACTGGTTTCCAACTTCACAAGGACATCTTTCAAACCCAAGTTGTACATGAATTACTCTAATGCTGCTGGTATTTAATTGTTCCTTTAAAGAGCAATTACTGCTATTTGCTCAATCTTACGCATCATTGGTCCAATTTATTTTTTCAAACTTTTTTTATGTCACACATGATTTAGTACTATAGCCACCTACTCCTTTCTTCCTCCCACAGATGAAAAGAATTGTACTCCAAAACTGTACACCAAAACCAGTTATTGTCTGTTTAAAGCCTCTTTGGAGTAGGTAGTTTTAATTGAACATTTCCATCATCATCTCGGTTTTTACTGCAGAACAGTTGCCTAACAGGGAATTCAGAAACAAAAACTGTATTGTTACAAGCTGAACAAGAACATCTACACATGAAAAAATTACTGATCACCATATTACAAATTACGTGACACTTCCTTTACTTACCCCTTCTCCGCAAGCGAAGGATAAAGCACTATGCCCATTATTACTACTCAAACTCAAGCCCACATTCTGCTCCCCTCCTTTACTGAAATGAACAGGACTTTATTCAGCATAAAGTGCTATATTAATGCATTAAGTATACTGAATTCTTCTGCCAGCAAGATAATTAACTATACATGCAATTTAATTTAGGAATCAGTTGAGGGTTTGGTTTTTGGGGGGGTTTTTTAGTGGTTGTTTGGTCATTTTTTGTTTTAAAAAGAACACAATACATGAAAGGAACTTGAAGAGATCTGCACAGAGACAGTTCAGCAAAACTGTCTGTGAAGTCTTATGACCTATCTAAAGAAATCTTAAAATAGCATTTGAAATATGCTCTGAAGAGGAGACTACTGATTACACCACCACATTATTTCATCCTTAATAATGTTGGGAAAGGGAGTGTAAAGGACAGTTTATCCATAAATTGGCAAGACGTCCTCAAACTATACAGTCAATAAATCACTGAAGTGCATTTACAAACAAGTGACATTCACACATGAAAACAAACAAACCAAATACAATGGTATTTCAAAACTGTATGTTCTTTCTATATAAGGCAGAAACACTTATTGCTAAAACCTGGAAGGATCAAGAGGGGAAAAAATACTCTGTACTCCTTTCACATTCTCTTACACGTTTCTAGCTGGCTATCCTCAAACAAGATTGATCATTAGAAAGTTTCTTGGTCTGACTGACCCAAAAAAAGCAATTCTTGCAGTAGCCACTTATTTAATTTGTATTTGGGCTGAAAGTCTAACTCTGAGTAAAAACATTGGGAAAAAAACAACACAGAACCTACACAAAGATGTCAGTAGTTAGTCTTTAAAATATAAGATCTACTTTAATTCCAAAAAATAATTTAGCACCGCAGATTGTGGACTTTTGTCCTTCATTTTAAACTTCAAATACTTTGGATGATTAAAAAGGTTAAAAAAAAAATCTTAAAAATCACATGTCAAACCACATGATCAGTGTTTGCCTCTCTTAAATATGCAGCTTCATAAACTGACTCATTTCAAAATATTTAGCAGTTCCCAGAAGAGAAGCTCAAGTTGCTGAGTCTTAAAATGCTTTTACAAAGTGATCAGATCAAGAGATGAGATTCACTGTTAGTATTTTTGTTTGTTGTTTCAGAAGATTCAGTTCTTAAATCAGTAATACTAAATTACATTAAGAGTCCTCTTAAGTCTATATTGTAGTGAATATCAGGATTATTATGTTTCTCTATTTTCTTTACAAACTCTGGTCCCTTCTAACTCAAGTTTATTTCATGGGTTCATTTGAACACTGGCTTCAGATCAGAGACTATTTTTGCTCTCTCCAGCTTTAATGTACATTTCGAATTCTTTCAATATCCTATTTTTTCCATCATCCCAAAGCAAAATTCTCTCTTTAACATCAGGAGTTCTACATGCCACCGATTTCCCTCTTTTATGCCAAATCATGGCTTTGTGTCCCCCAGCATCCCACTTCCCTTCCATATCAGTTCCCATCATTACTTTTCTTTTAATCTGAGAGATGTTCAAAGCTATCGGCATTAAGCCACTAGGGAAAAAACGTAAGAAGAAATAAACACACAGACACAGTAAGAAGGCTGAGTAAAAGTGGCATAGTGGTATTATGCCATAATGTAATTTTGTAACATATTCATTGATCAATAGAGAATAGCAAAGAGCACCAAAGCTCTTTAAAGAGACCACTCAATCCCTTTCAGTTTTCTGTTGTCTATAAAATCAGAAAGATTCTGGTAACGCAGAATCCTATATTTATCTCAGCATGTTACAAAGCCAGTGAGGTAGCTACTGAAGTACACGTTTTCCAAATACATCATCTCTGTATCAACACTCAACTCAGTCTTGTACACAAACAAGTCTATAATGTAAATTTTCAATGTCACTACAAATATTGAGGCACACCTTTCCTCCAGCTTCAATGATTTTAGTGGTGTTGCCAACAATTTGCATACTACTTCCCACTCCCAAAACTGATTACCATAAACTACCTCCCAGAAAGTCAATTAACAACCAACTCTTCAGATTACTGCTACCATTGGGCACAATCAGAGCACTTGGAGGCTCTTCACTCTTCCTCTACAAGGACAGCATTTCATAGAAAATCCAATCACTTGCTTGCCTCATGCCTCTTATAACTAAACTAAATATCAACTGGAATCTTTAAATGTCTTGGATGCTCCAGAACACGTAGTAATAAATTATCTTTCCTACAGATGTCAGGTTTTGGCTCACTCCCACTGAATGCCTTTGAATTCAATCTCATTTAAGATTATGTATGTTATGGGTAAAAAAGGAAAACTAGTAACTGCAATATATTTTCTCAGTCTTAAAAGTAATAAAACACAGTAAAAAAAATCCAGCTGCTAAGGATTAGCACGTAGGAAGAATGATGAACTAAGTAGAAGAAAACTGTTAAGAGTAAGCAGCAAGCAATACAACACACATGGTTGTATTACTTAGATGTATGAAACAAAATCTTAATGACACTGATCTATAGGTATCACCATTTTAAGCTTTAATTTGTTTGTTTATATTCTCTTTTCATGTAGGAGGACTAGTTCTGAAATACCTCTTCACCATTTAAGGCCTGTTTTTTAACAAATTTACATGCTTTAAATCAGGTGTACAATTTTAAAAGTAACAAACACTTAATGGAAAAGATCTCCCCTGTAGATTCCCCGAGACAGAATTCACTCATCTTCAGTCCATGACATACACACTGGTCTGTCCAGCCTTTACTTCAACCAATGGCAGCTTTACAGCTTAGAAATTCCTTTCCCTCAGTTCTTAACAGTCTTACCTTAACTTCTCAGTTAAGCACCAGCCTACTGTAAAAAAGAATTGAACAAAACAGATTGGAAGCCCTGGCAGGTAAAATACAGAAGGGAGTGACGCTCACCTCTTCCGGTAAAGTGATGATAAGATCAGCATCCACCTGGCCCACAATTCTTGAACGGAAGTAACTGCTGCAAGCTGCAAGCACAGCTCTGTGAGCCCGAAATCGCTGATCTTCCACTAAAATGGTAACATCACAAAGAATATCTTGCTTTCTCTGATCATCAAGACTGAGAAGTACATTGGTGCTGTGTACTGAAGATTCATATGCAAAAACAACGCTATTCTTCTCACTTAGAGACATTCTGTATCACAAATGGTAGTGTAAGTCTCAATGGATAGCATGCTTCTATTCTTCAGATCTGGAGGAAGAAAAAACAAGTTGTATACATGTGAAAGTCATATCCAACAAGAACCTACCAATACTAAACATAAGTGAACTGTTAAACATGCACTGCCCGTTCTAATTCTTAAGACTGAGATTACTACTCAGCATTACATACCTGTTAATATATAAGTACATGCTTATGAGCATTTGAAATACCCAAACCTTAAGATGTACAGTAGTTTAACAGATCAAGAAAGGGAACAATTTTTCATGTGACTTCAGCGATAAAGAACAGATTTTTCCTCAGCAAGTGATTAAGAGTCATAACTTTACCATAAAGCCTAAAAATTATTTAAGCTTTCATTTTTAGTTATCAGTATATTCTGACTCCAACACTATGAGAATGTAGAGAAATAAAAAACCAGATGCTTTAAGCCAAAATTCACCATACTATGTAAGCTACTTCTGTTTACTGATTCAGCCAGTACAGACTAAAATATTTGTGTTCTGTCTTCTCTCAAAAGTAGTGTGCCTGCTAAACCAATCAGGCATTGGTAAAATACTCTCATTTTCTCTCTAGTAGGCTGGTGTTTTGTTTCTAAAGCAGATTAGTTCTCCTGTTTTCCACCTGTCTTAATTCTCTAATGCAGCCTTTTTTTTCCCCCCTCTCCTGCTCGTCACTATTTGAATTGTCACACTTGTTAAAATTTTGCTTTCCTAATGGATCACTATGATTCAGATCACCTGGCAAGGGTATCCCTTTTGTGATAGAGCAAAGTTCTGAAATCATAGTACTTATTGGATATAATACTATAATCATAAACAACAGAAAAAGATGTGTGATATTTAAAACCTTGAAATGAAATCATATATAAGTGTCCTGAAGCTATTCCTCAACATCTAGTGTTTGCAAAAAAAAAAAAAAAGGGGGGGGGGGGGGCAGGGAAGGCATGCTAGGGAGAAGTCAGCCCTCCTAGAGAGTGAAAAGTTTAACATCATTTCCAAGTCTGATCTTTACACTGCATTTCTAAATTCCTATCTTCTTTTGATAGAGCCTTTCTTCCAAGAAAACCTAGTAAGAAGTGTCCTTGCTTCTAAAGCTTGACCAAGAAACCACATAACCAGATTTGGAACTGTCCTGCAAGGAAAACATGATTATTACCATGAAAAGTGTTACCTTAACAAACCAAATATTTAGATTATACTGGATATTCCACCCAAGAGTTACTGTAACTGAACACAGTTGCCGAGACTCACTTCAGTGCATGCAGGACTACCCAGCCATTACATTGCTCAGAGGTTGTTATGATATGCCAGCTCCCAACAGCAATAAAACTGTAGCCAGTGCCAAATTTTCAGTCTTCAAGTATGGGAAACTTTCACAACATGGGGAAGGAGGAGGGCATGGCCGTTTTTAAACACAGTGGGGAAAAAACCCCAGCCACCCTGCCAGCTATACTCCTTGTCACTCACTACTCAAGTTATTTTCATGGCATACAGGCATTTTTAGTGATCTTTTGAACAGAAAGAGAGAAAAGATCCACATTTCCGGTGGCAGTAGTAGTACAGTACCAGCCTGTACCCTAGTAAAGTGCAGAGTATCACCATTATCTGCCCTTCCCATTCCTTCATGGAACACTTATGCTCAACCTCACAGTCAGCTTTATAAAAAAAATTTACAGATAATAACTTGGCAAAGACAAAGGAAGTAAGTCTGTTTGGGGCATTTGCTTAAATATACAAGGTGTTGTTTTGTGAAAACATAAGTTCTGAGGGGGTAAAAAAAAAAGTTACACAAATCAGTTTTCCCACTAAGCAACAGCTATACCATGCACCATTAATCCTAAAGAGCTTATTTTTAGAAGGAAAAAACAGTTTAAATGTTTTCATATATCTAATGATAAGACTAAAGAGATTTGTTTACTTCGGAAATATTTATTTTCCAATCAGTTTAAATGGCAATTAATTCCCTGTGAAACTATTATTCATGAAATTCTATTCTTATAATAGCTTATGAGATGTAGGCAGTGCAATATAAATCACCTATTCCTAATTTGTTTGCTCTATATCCTTAATTTATATTCCCTAGATGTTACAGCACACACAGTTTAACAAAGTATGACTCTGTATTTGTTACTGGATGGTCAAAAAAAAAAAAAATCATCAAAAAGGAACTCAGGACAAAATGGAAAACTAAATCCAGGGTGGTGGAGAGCACAGGGAGGTATTAAAGACAAGGACATATCTTGGGGTGAACACTGAAGCAAAACTCATAGTGAGGGAGACTATAGTTACAGACAGGTCTTTAAAGGTTCTTTTTTCTTCATTTTTTTAAGTTCCAAGTTCTCCTAACCCTCAGGCAGACAACACATGTTTCATACATGCTGCTCTTGGGTTCTCCCTTATAAAATATCAGTTCCAATATCTAATTCAGCTCATTACACTTTCACAGCATGGAAGGCTAAAAGGAAGAGGGTGCATGTGTGTGTGTGTGTGTGTGTGTATATATATATATGTACAGCAGAGTCAAGCCTTCTTTTTACTTGATCTCCACAAGGCACACAACATGCTTTCAAAACAGTGTGCAGCCTACTCGAAGCACTGATAGCGAGCTCCCGATGTTGTTGCTGCCCCAAAAAATAGGTTTCAACACTGCAAGACTACCTTTTGTTTTTCAAGAAGTGAAAATAAATATTTAATTTGAACATAACTCAATTTAACACTTTACTCTGACAATGCTGTACTTCCTAAGGCAAAGATTTCACCAACCATGTTATGCTGCCCCTATTTTTAAACAGGATGCAAGTTTTTTTTGAGGTATTCAAAATATAAAATGCAGCAGTTCATTACACATTTCAAAGTTTAAAAGAACTTTTAAAAACAAACAAAAAAACCCCACAAAACCTCACCACACTCAAACACTGAATTTCTCTCAGTCTTTGTAAAATCTAATTACTGTCATACATGATAAAGAGAGAAATCAAAAGGAAAAGAACCACAAGACTGAAAATTCTGGTGAAAACAAAAAGCATCTAATAGGAAAGGGAAAATGTAACCACGGTAAAAACTTTAACACTTTAGAAAACTTGTGAACATCTTAATTCTGTTTTCCAGTTGTGTAATAAAGGCATGATACTACATTTATGATAGTATTTGTCATGACATCCAACTAGATTTTCCACAATGGCATGGAAGTACGAAATACACTTGTCTGTAAGTATATTTGTTCTATACATATCCACAACAACAAGACTTAGTGTTCTACCAAAGAAAAAGAACATTTCTTCCGTAAACTACTTAAGTCTTCTTCTATTTTAACTATCCTCCCAGACCACTCAGAAATTCTTAAAATTAATTTGATTTATGGGTGGATAAAGAGGGAAAAAGGTGTTAAATGGAGAACACAATTCAATGGCACTTTTTAAAGAGACTTTAAAACTTCAAAGCTCATGCTGCAACTGTCCTACAAGGACAGATCCTTCTAAGCTTTCTTCTTCTCAGTGCAAGTGTCCATTTTACATAATTTTCTACAAATATTATCTATCAGATTCCCTGCCCTGGCAATTCAAATGAAAGCAGCAACAAGGTACTGAAAAGGACACTACAAACAATGATAACACAAATTATTTCCCTTGGAAATCAGACTAGAATTCCTATTCTCCCATGCTATTTTTATTTTAAAATTAACACATAAGTAAGGAAAACTAAAAGCAGGCACAGATAACTTGTAAAACTATTCCAAAAGCCAGCAGATGACTGCATATTTAAGTCACTGTTTACTGTCAGTGTCAACAAAGGGGTTTTTTTGAGTTCTAGAACTCAGGCAAAAAAAAGGAGTGCCTACCACCTTTGGAAGAAGGGGCAGGCCACTCAGGG
>JMFS01013829.1:0-13261 GCA_000699545.1 Podiceps cristatus | reverse complement strand
CCAAAACATTCTATGATTCTATGATTTTCCAATACTCAAAACTGTCAGTAGAAAAGAAAATGAAAACTACCAAAGATTGTCTTCTGTATAGAATAAACAACATTCCACAGCAGAGACTGTCAGCACCTACTCAATAACATATATGAGACAAGAGTGTTGTGTTTTATTAAAACATACTCTGTATTTTATTCAATGAAGTGCTGAACTAAGGTTCAAATATTTGAGGCCCACTCAAAAACATAGGGATAGGACTTTCTTAACTCAGACACCCAGCTTATGTTACAGTATAGAAGTCCTCTTAACTACAAGTGTTCAGCCTGTTTTAGGATCTGGCACATGACTTGTACCACGTGCTCTTCAGCATTCTTTTGGCAATTTTATGTGACCATTCTTCATAACAGAGAAGGCTGCTTTTTAAATATGTTTTAAATTGACTGAGCACCTTTAGTCTTCTGCTTCAAACTCTATAACTTTCCAGAAAGACATGCTACTGTCATCTGTGTCACTTAACTGGCTTCCTTATGGTACCAATGCTTTTGCAGTTTGTTATCACAGTCCTAGTTTTTCTGTAACAATCATTGAAATAACTCAGGCGTTCAATCCTGGCAAGCCACAGACTATTCCACGCTTTGAAATTCATAGATTTAGCAGCATAGTGTCAGATCATTTTTCATAACCCTTGTTTCCTTGTCAGCATGTCATAGCCAGTAAAGAGCTGGTAGATTAGTACAAATATATAAATCTTTTCTCAGCTTCACCTCACTGCTGTTTAATACTACTTTACTACACCACTGTGCTTACTAGCTTAAAATACCTTCTGTTTGAAGAAACGCATATTTATTATTATTATTGGGGAGTTTTTGTGCAATTTCCCTGAGCACAGGCTGACAGCTGCATAGCACTTTGTCATTTATCATTGTACATAAGATCTGTCAACTTGGGAAACAATTTCAATAAAAAAATTCTGCATGAAATTACTTTGTGAGAGGGGAAAAAACAGTTCTGGCTTTCGTATGTGCAATTCCATGTCTCTATTTATTTATTTATTTTTGTCTACTTTTTTCTTTTCTTTTTTTTTTTTTTTTTTTTAATTTTGGCTGTGAAAGGTACTTAATGTACCAAAAACAATTTGTACAAGCATTATTTCACCAATTGAAAGTGTGTACGCCTTGCTGAGGTCTCCCTTATCTAACTGTTGCTAATACATTTTCATGCTGTGCTCTTATGGCTTCATTTTACAGTTGACGAGATCACCCACTCCATGCTGTGTTGGAAATGGGACCCTCGTCACTCTAGTCCACAGAGTGCACTTAACATGTGAACAACAAACAACAAAAAGTTACTGCTTTAAAACATCTTCATCCCTTTATCCCTTTGTTGTAAACTTAGCCTTGCTTTTGTGGCTCACTTTAATAAACCAAAGCATTACAGCTATGTAAATCAGAAATCCCGTACCTATAAAAAAGAGGGAGGATTTACTAACCTATAGGTCCTGTTGAGTTAACCTCAGAATAGGTCAATAACACTCTTCAGATCCTTCTAAAATGTACAGCACTGCTCCTCTGCTGACCTCATCTACCTCAACACTTACAGTGGGAGAAATAATATTTTCTTTCCATGACACAGCGTTTTTCTCCACTTTTGTTTTATTTCTTCTACATCATGCCCTGTAACAGGAGCAGCATCTAAGGCCTGCAGTTAGTAAAACCAGCTGGGGCAATAATTGCTGTGAAATTATGTTCTGGACAGCTGAAAAGGAGGGATCAGTGTTACAGTCTCTTGTTTTCCACCCTGTCAGTTTTTTCTCCAGCTATGGATTTGTTGTCATCAGTGCCTGATGATTCTGCTGACACCCCTGTCAGAAAATGAATTTTTCACTCCCCACTTGATTGACTCCATTCATAGCGTGTAACTCTGTCAAAAAGTGCTGCTCTCGAGCTCACTCACTGATGTGTTTGAGTTTTCTACTCCAATGCTGGACAGACAGACAGACAGACAAAACCATGAAATATTCAGTAGGCGTATTTCCCCCTTAATTTATAGTTCTTTGTTGTCCTTGCAAAATGCTATGTATTCTTGGAATTTCCTTCAAATCACTTGATTTCAAAAATCTTTCTTTGCAATAGGGAGATTTGCAGATTCTGTACGTCATGCATGAATTGAAGCACAGATGTTAAGTTTTGGCAGATTTCTCAATGAAACTAATATTTGAATGTATGCCATTAATGCCACTCGGTTTCATACACTACTACTATTAAAAAGATGCTCCAGAGCCTTCCGTAGAAAACTAGTTTGTATTAAAGTGACAGATGGCTTCAAAACTTGGTCCATAGAAACGACTCAGTAAGGGTGTAAAAAATAATATTTGGGGGATCTTCTAGACCCTGCATTATTCAGGCTAAATGATTGCATATTGCCCTCTGAGAGTCAGTGTTCACAGAGAGAGTTCTTCTGTCTGAGGAAACAGTCAGCTCCCAGTAGCTGTCACTGAATACTGCATTAAAATGCACAAAACTGCCTGCAGGTAACCTACTTCCAAGATGCAGAATCACAAACTTTTTCAAGTGTGAGCAGACTCTGCTTGCATGCAACAATGAATGGCATCACAAGAATTCATCTCTGTAGCAAGCACAAGCGTTCTAGAAATTACTTCATGATACGAGGAAAAAAGTAGAGTGTTAAAGATATACACAAAATAGTACAGTACAGTGACTGCTATGTATTATTATTAAAATGCTGATAAAAATTAAGAGCCAGTGGAAGAAAAAGGCTATCAATAAGATGAAAAGTTGTCATTAACCTGATACAATTCATGTGACACCGGAAACAATGCTCTCAGGATCTGTTCTTATCCACACTTACACTGGTGTCAATAAGATATGGCTCAGTTGAAGTTAATGAAGTTATAAAGGTGATAAAAGCTATTATACAAAAGCTATCATATTGATAAAAGGAAGAGCAGACATAAGCTGCCCAGTAAATCTCAGCCTCAGTCAACATGGCATTGCATTTGACACCAGTGAAGGCAAATTTTACAATTGCTATATTTTCCACTGAATGATCTTATCATCAGCTGTAAGCAGGCTGGTAAAGGTAACCAAATATAAAATCAGCAGATGCTGCCCTCAGAAAGCTGTTGGGCTTTTTAATGTGATATGATGTTTTCCGCAGTATGCTCATTTTAAAAGTGCAAGAAAAGTTGAGAGAAGGCAGAAGTTGGCAATACAAAAAATGCAGTTTCAACTGACCTTAGATTTATCAGCAGTAACAAAGGGTTCTCAAATGTATTCCTGTCATTCATTTTAATATAACTATCCTGACATGGATATAATTCTCCAGTGCCTAACCATTTATTGGAACAACATCTTATAGAAGAAGTTATGGTCATTTTGTTTTCAAAATAATTGTTTCAAATATTCTGTTAATTGATTTTTTAATAGTAAAGTCTTCGATCTTGAAGAAAATGGCAAGTTTATTGTTTCTCTTTTTGCTTTAATCTCTAAGTTTTGGTTCCAGCAGGCAAATTTTTTCCTCCTACTCAATTATAACTCTAAAAACAAATGAAATGTAATTACCTTTTTATTGACACATTAAAAGGAAATAAATAGTATAATCAGCAGTTAATATGATTTCCTCAAAGGTGTTGCTTTCATAAGCTTTATGATTAGCTAACCAGATTAGAAGAAGTGGGGGAAAGAGGTGGGAAGAGGGCTGTGATGAGAGAAAAGGGAATCAGTATTTCATACAAAAAAGGAGTATTTCTAACAGCCTGATACAAGAACAGCTGATTTAATTGAAACATGTAGGGGCTTAAAATGGTTCTTATCAAATTTTACAAATCATTGCATTCCACCTTTACTTACAATGTCTCATTGCTCTATAATTCTGCTGCCCAAGAGCTTCATACTACTGTATTGTTTTGGAGCAAAAAATTCTGCTGTCTCAATAAAACATCTCTACAAATGATACAACTGGACCTGCAGGCTTAATAAAACATCTCTACAGATGATACAGCTGGGCTTGCAGTCTATGGGCAAAAGAAGGTTATCACAACTGAGTGGTCAATTTTATATGACAGACACTGAAAATTATTAGCCTTTTAAGAAATGATCTGTGAGAAGAAGTTGGTTGTTGATCTTGAAGAGCTTTGATACATAGTACACTCTATTTTGTTAACCAACCTTCTGGACAGTAATCTCCAGTTTGAATGACAACTTGTTTTGCACTTTGACAGGTAGGCTTAAGTCCATGAAGATGCTTTCATGATGGAAATAAAAAAGGAAGAGTCTCATAATGCTTAAATTGTGTCAACCAATTGCTAAAAGGAAAAAAAAATAATAATCCCCTCTCTAAATAACTAGGAAGAAATGAGCACAGGACATTAAAAAAGTTAACTAATGAGGCACTGGAAACAAATAGAGTTTAAAGGAGGAAAAAAAAAACCCACAGAGAAAGTAAAACAATTATCAGTTATTTTAGGCAATAAATGTTCAGTAATGTCTTCTGAAGATTTGATTGAAATGGTGCCAGTGTCTCACAATGCTTTGGATGAAGTTACAAACACATAGAGGAGTGATCAGAACATTTGATCCAAAAAATTACAGATCGAGGATCTGATACACAAAGGAGTTATTTGAAAAATGACTGTCTGGAGCTGGAGCAGAATGTCTCACACACATTAATACTGTTGCTATAAAAAGAAGGAATAAGGAGAAGGAAGGACAAAAGAATGAAGAAATGACACCAACTGCTTGTTGACCTGAATGACAATAGTGGAAAATCTATCACAATTTTTTCTACTTTGAAGTAAAATGAAGAAATGAAGAATCATGATTAAACAAGGGAGTGAAAAAAGCAGAAAAGTTCTGTTTAGTAAGTCTACTTAAACTAATCTTTTTTTCTTGCCTGTTATTTATTAAAATAACCTAGTACAACCTAGTGTACAACCTAGTGTCACCCCACTCAGGTGGAAATGTGAGCATATGGGCTATTTAATATAGGGAATTTGCTTGATGTAGCACAATTACAGAAATGCTCTGAGTAACTTTGGGCTGATTCCCCAGTAAAGAATTTGTTATGGAGTGCCTACAAAGCACACCTGTGCCTCATTACCGGAATCAATATTTTTGCCATGTTGATTTGAAGGACAAAATAGGCTTAAGAGGTTCTACCACCATAATTACAAAGAACACAAAGAAGACACATTAAAAACTGGAAGAAAAACTCAAAAACCTGCCACACAGTACAACAGGAGGACAAAAATACAAGGCTAGCTCTAACTTTGCACCTAGGAGCCTCTGTATAACAAACAATTCCATTTTGTTAACAAGCCACAAGCGTACACTTAAGAAGCAGGTGAACAAATGTAATTGTGAGAAGTACAATGATGCTTCTGAATCTAAATTGTGTTCCTCCCAAGGCACGTGTATTCATCTATTGCATAGTATTTTTGTGTGTGGTTTCATTTTTTTCCTCTATTTTAAAACAAGTAAACAGCTTTTCCCTTAATGACCGCAAAGAGGTAAAGGTTTACAGGATTCCTTTTCAAATCTGTCACATCTCTGTTTCTGTGTTATTGAAATAAAGCAGCCATAGGCCTTCTCTGGCTCTCTCTGTATTGCTGGCTTTGCTCTGACCTGTGAGGTCAATACAGACTAAAGGCCATTAATATCTGATAACTGTGAAGGACTTGTATTAAACACTGATACTGCCATTCTGAACTCTGGTGAATAGGTTGCTATATCAGAAAAAGACCATTAGAGTTATCAGCAGTTGGCACAGTTTTAACCTCAGCAGAGGCCAAGGAACAAACAAACAGAGACTGAAATACCCCATCATCTCTAGAAGCAGTTACTTCTACTTTGAGTGCAGGTAGATCGGTGAAGTACCAGGGGGTAAATTTGCCCTCTGTCTGCTACTGCCATACCCATTCCTTGCACAGAGAGAGACAGATGTAACCTCCATGACTGACAATCTGACCACTGTGACTAGCTTTTCATTTGGTTTATTTGCTTGTAAACCTTCTTTGCAGACCACTTTTATTCTAGAGAATCAAATATGCTGGAGAACAACCTAGGTGTCCAGACAGCTCCAAAGGCAAGGATGTGCTGAAATTGGTACTGAAAGCAGAACTTTTAACCTTTCACACTTTGATGACTGAATTTAAACTGTAAATTTAAAACTCTCACTCTTCAGGGGACAATTTCATTCTCAGTAATTTATATATGCATTGCGTGGGAGAAGGTTCACACACTGTGGCAGCACGAGCATTTAAAGTGAGTGCTTCAGAAATCCCCCAAGATTATACCACTTCAGTCTCCAGCAGCTGACCCATATTTAACACATTGAACATGTGTGGTCCTGCACAAACCACCTCAGATGCAGATGGCTCTAGTGATTTGAGCCTTAAAGGGCAAAAACTGTTCCAGAGTGGCAAAGAAATGTCAGTGGACTGCTACGGACTTCTAGTCACTTCCCTTCCCAAATACTGCCAGCTGCACTAAGGTGATACAAAAAGACTACTTTGAGGAATCAGGTGGATAGGGAAGGTTTAGAAGGAGAAATGAGCTGTGCAGGCATGTGCTGGACTACACAATGGACAGGTCCAGCTTCAGAACAGTGCCACTGCTTCAGCTACCCCGGTGTAATGAGCAGCACTGCTAGAGGGAGGCCTCCAAGCCTCCGTGTTTCCACGTGTCCCTCTGCTCACAAGTTGCTCTCCTTCGCAATATGGTGTACAGTCTGAACTTCAGCCTCACAATTTGTCCTCTGAAAACCACCCACTTAAGAGTGTCATTACTGGATGTGTGTCTGTGGCTAATTGGTCTTTAAAACTGGCAGAGTCTGGCATGGAATATACTTATCTGCGGGTGTTAGGATTGGGATGTTAGAAAGGTGCATACGGAGAGTTTTGTCTGGAGGTTAATCTGGATTTAACTGATCAGTCCTGGGTTTTGAGCATTAGTCCTGGCATTAGCAGAAAATGCTCAAAGGGGTATAAATATTGAAGGAAAATGCGTGGCATCCATGCAAGAGAGAGGCTTAATTCAAATTGCAGTCATCATCACCTTAAATATTAAAGAGAGCTTAATAAGACAGGCTTACTACTAATCATATGCAGAATCAATGGCACTGTACTTTCTTGTGGCTGGTAGCCTGGAAAGGAACGTAGGTTTTGATTACGGTATGTCCTTATATGCAAGTCAGAAAATAAAAAGAGCTGGAGGTTTAATCTAAACAAGTTTCCACCTACCCATCTCTTGCAGTTTTACTCCCTATCCTGCCCTCAGAAGGTAAAAATAAATTGCTGGAGTCTTTGCAGACCATGGGTACTTGCTGATGGAGCAGCACCTGAAATCAGAAAAAAAAATCTGCTTTATGTCTCTGTTGACTGGGAATTCATTTGTATATATGTGCTACAAATCACTATCTCCACCAACTGCTTGATATGGAAAGAAGAAAATGACGCTAGTAATGTATGACCCTGAGAGTAGAGGAATTGTAGCTATTTACATCAGTTGTCAGCAACCTGCTGCTTGTTTGCGGTGTTGCTGCATGGATATAGATAACCTCTCTGAAACATTAGCTGAGACAAAGCAAGTAATTCTTTGTTGACACATTGTCAGTTTCTAATTTGTTCTCAAACTGTGAGGTAAATCCTCCATCTCCACTGGAAAAAGGACCGCTCTATCTCGCATCAGGCTTTCTGCCCTTTTCACTTTCTATTCTCAGCTGGAAATGTAGTCGAAAAGGAGTTTCCTGCCCAGAAACTGATAAAAAATACCAACAAAATTATCTGGAGAGTTTAACCTTAGCTATGGTCCCTTTACATCACCCTGAATAAAAAAACAGAGCAATGTAGAAAGAAAACCATGATCCTTATTAGTGCAGCATCAGAAATCAGGAGGGCTGCAGTTGCAAGGGACAGAGGTTATCCCTTGCACTCGGGAAATGTGGATTTGGCTACAGAAATAAATGGCTCAGAGCCGGGTCTTGGTGAGCGAAAATGAAAAGCTGAGAAACAAAACCAGACTGATGGCTCTTCATGAAACATTTTTATGTCAAGAAGAAACAGCAAATGCTGTGGCGAGGACTTCATCCTCTTTCCACTCCTACTTCTTGGTGCCTTTGAGGAGCCTGCACTAAGAATACAGTAAAATGCAATGTGCTAGGAATTTCCTTGCAGAGAGATTGACCTGATTACATTTCACTGGGCATAGGAGCTCATTCTTCTTTCTGACTGCTGCTCGGATATAAGACTGACAGCTGGACTCCATCACTTGGATTAATGGGTTAAAAGCTGACATCTTTTTAGTATTTCGGACTTTATTTTCTTTATCAGCTTGACTTTCATGCTCAGAGTGCTCTTGCCACAATATTCTTTTAAAAGTACACTTGTCAGGGTCCATTTGCTACTAGGTACCTTGATGGTGACATCAGCGATGGCTGCGGTTTACCTTTTGACCTTAGTGAGGCAGCAGATGGGCCCAGTAATAAATCCCGATTATTAGTGAAGGAGCCAATAGCTTGGAAAGAAAGAAATAAAAGTCAGGCAGTTTTACACTGCAGTTCTTGTTATCTGCTTTGATATGCAGTTGTGGGCCATGTCAGGGACGATGATGAGCAGCCTGGGCTGCCTGCAGCCCTCCGCTCCCAGGCAGGCGATGCCTGCCCTGCCGCCGGCCTTCTCCTCCTGCCCTCCCTCCCTTCTCACTTCCTCCCCCAGCAGCCCAAACTGCCTCCCCACCTGGAGCCCACTTAGGCTTTTGACTCTGTGACTTAAAAGAGCAGGCGGAAGCGTAAGAGCCCTGGGGGTTGCCAAGGGGCAGCCGGAGTTGGGTCATTGTCCACAGGCAGCTGTGGCTGGCATGGTAATGGCTGACATGTATCACACAGGCCCTCAAGGAGGGCGCACGGGGATGGACCGCTGCCAGGAAGAGGCCTCAGCGCATCTCAGGTTTCGCGAAGGATAGGGGAACTCTACCACGATGTTTTAACAGTATTAAAAAAAAAAAAAAAGAAAAAAAAGGATCCCCATGGCATGGTCTACAGTTGCGTAGGAGATGTCTCCTACATATTGCGTTCAAGGTGCTGGGGCGTGCAGGCAGCGTGGCTGGGCCAGCCGGCGGCCGAGGGCTGCAGCAGTTGCCTACAATGCCTTGGTTGGGCCTTGGCTACAGAAAATGTCATTTAGTCAAAGCAGTATACTACATGGTTCAGCTCAGACAAATATTTTCCATTTTTGGAATAAAGGTGTTTATGCTTTAATCTTGGCTGGTTTCGGTTTTATTTCCCAACATGTATAGTCTGATGGCAGAATTTTCTTAATTGTTTCTATGGGTGTTACGGAGTTTATATACTTGATTCCTGCAGGAAAATTCTGGGCAAATTGTGGTTTTGCAAAAGTAAAGACTGTAAGATTTTGCTTTACATAAACACAACAAGCTGCCTGTAATAGCTCAGCTGAATGAACCAAATTTCCAAGATCCCCTTGGTACACACATGTACTTATGACTTGGATATTCACAAGCCTTATTATATGTTGTATGAACCTGTACAGGAGAATGATGAAGCAATTGCTGTTTTACTTAATTATTAGGCAAAAATCACCTAGGAAAAATACATAGTAAGAATTTTTCTCTGAAATGTCTAGGTATAGTTTTTGTCATTTTCAATTTTTTTTTCTTTTTCTAGAAAAGGTGGCAAGGCGAAAACACTTAAGCATCTTTGCCTTAAGTCTTTGTCAGAAAAGAAAGAATATGTAATTTTGTCTTCTCCTCACCCCAAGTTTTTGTTGAAGTTTTCTATTCAGTGCTGTTTTCTCATTAGATACTGTCTTAAAAAAAAAAAAAAAAAGGAAAAAAAAAACGATTAATTTATACTGGGTGTCCCATCCCACTCCTTTTATGTCTGTGAGCACTCACACTTGGTTTACTGAGAGTCAACACACTATACCTTTTAAACCAAATCACCACTTTTCTTGTCTTAGAAACTTTCATATTCTTTTATTAGTAGGAATGACTGAAGTTTGTCCTAGCTTAATCTGCAAACTATTATTAAAGTATTGGGTTTTTTGCAAGTGATTCCCAAATGAACATAATTTTTTACTTTCCAACAAATCAGTCATTTAGAATTCCAGTGAGTTATCAAGCAATTCCTTCCCCTAAAAGGTGTTCATGACAATTAGGACATTTTTGATTGTTGGCTAAATTTACTTCAGGAATATGATGGAGAAAGGTCTTTCCACATAAAAAAGTTTTATAATTTGTTTTCAAAAGCATTTTTTTTAATTGTCATAAATGTTATTGATTTCCCTGAGCAGAAGTATTCTGTGAAGCTATTTGGTAGCAAATCTGAAATAGGTACTTTTAAATGCAATACTGCAACCTTTGTTAACGGAACTACCAGAAAAGTCAATTTAAGATGCCATTTTCGATCTCTGTATAGGGTAAATGAAGAATACACATAGGAATCGGGCCCTTAATTTGTATAACAACAGACTTAAGCTTACTGCAAAATTATTAACAGTTAGTGGTTTTACTTCATCGGTTGTTAGTTATATCAGTCATTTCCTTGCAAGCATGGAAACAGAAGCTCTACTGTTTTGGAGAAGAAAGTGTATGTGTATGTTGTGTGTGTTCCATATAAATTACCCAGGTGTTTTAATACATCCAGGTGGTTTTTTATTCCTTTTGGAAAAACAGAAAGGAAACAACCCAAGGGCTAATGTTCTAATTATCAGTGGTTGTGCAAGCCTCCAAAAAGCATGTATTCTATAACCCCTGGAAAAATTCTGACATGTTATAAACTGGCTAAATTAGCTTAAATCAGTAAACAAACAAATTGGTGCCAGCACAATAGTACAATAATGCAGTGCATACTAAGTGACTTATTTTCCTAATGCCAAAAATAGCTACATAAAACAATGCTAAATAGTCTTGATTTTTCATTATATGATTTGAGTTAGAAGTTTTAAAAGTCATAATTCCTGACCTTTAAAGAAGAATGATAGAACATCTAATTTCTCGGAGATTTCTGCAAAATTCTTTGTTGACACTGACTTACAACCCAAATCATATATAATTCAAAATGTTAAAAATAAAACAAATTTCATGCAACTACTGTGGTAACTCTAGAACCTTGGATTTTTTTTTTTTTTTCCGGTTTAGCATTGAAAGAGGAAGTAAAATTCTTCTTCAGGGCAGATCATGTTGGGCTTAACTGAATAATACTGAAATAGAATTGCTTATATAGGAGAATATACAAAACCATGTGGGAGAAGAGCATAAACAACTGTAAGGAAACGTAAGACACTCCACAGTGGTTTTTGGAATCAATAATGGGAGCATCAAAATGTAACAAAAAAGCATAATTTTTACTCTTTTAATTACTGATTGCTATTTATCTGCTTTTCTATTATGTATTGGAATATACTGAGAATATGTGAATTTTCTCTATGAACATCAGATAATACCCTATGTAAATTAATGGCTGGTCCTGCCTGATTGCAGAAGTGTGGGGAGAGAGTTGCAGGAGCCATTCCTTTAATTGTTGTGCATATTATTTTTTTGCAGTTCCAGGGTATGTAAGTATAATCATTATTTATGATCCTGGTAATAGACTTTGGTAGTAACTTCTCTGGGTGTGAATATAATATACTCTGTATACAGAATCTATCATGTGTTTAGGAAATTGAACTGAATTCAGTTTTGCAGGTTACCACATACTTTTTATCTTCTTGAATTTTTAGTTATTGACAGTTTTTAAGCCGAAATGCTTATATGCTTACTCTCCTGCGTAGGTAAAACCTTCACACTTTTTTTTTTTTTTTTTTTTTTTTATGATCACATAGTGACATCTAAGCCATCAGAATGTTGTATGCATGCTTTTACCTTCTTTTGACTACTCAAGGTATTGATGTTAATACCAATACTGGAATACAGATCATCAGAGTTATGCATTAATAAGAAATCAAAACAGCACGTCTCAAGTATTTACCTCTTTCCAAACCCAAAATGCTTTTCACAAGTGACATCATAGGAGTTTTTTATCTTTGAAAATTACACAAGCACACAACACAGACAGAGAACTGTGGAAGAAAAGGTATGTATATTACTGAATACCTTGTTTTCCGCTTCTGTTAATAGAACCGCTATTTTGACCAGTCAATTGTACTGGATACTGTATATTTGCTGATAAAAGTGAACTATACCTGTGCACATGAATTTGTGCTTTAAATGAGAAACCCTTCATTTAAAGTGTTGTGTTCTCCTGTGTCTGCATTTAGTGAAACTAAAGTATGTCTTCATGTGAAACTGAATAATTAATTGTCCCAATGGTACCACCAGGAAAGTGTTTTCAGTTGCTGTTTCTGGAGACTCCATTGCTACTGAGCTCCCATGAATATATCGATAAACATACATGGTAGACTACCACGGAATATATTTCTTCTACACACTTCACAGTCTTTTTCTGAGAATATAAGAGACCTGGATGTATAAACTGCTGGTGTTCTTTGTGCAGTAACAGAGTCCTTAAGTCTGAACTGTTGCTTTTCTAGACCACGATCAATACGTTGAAAAAGGAAAATACTACTAGTAGCCTTACTAAAATTCACTTGTACCTAAAAGGAACTCTAATAATGTAAACAACATTTGTTGATCATGGTAAAAAGCAGACATACAGCTGTGGTTTATCCTTTTTTTTTTTTTTTTTTTTTTTTTTTGAGTAGCGGGGATTTCTGTAGGGTTTCCTCAGTTTTAGTTCCTGCCTTTGAAGAATCATGGTTGATGGAGTTTTCTGAAGGAACGTCCCACATATTTATTGCAATTGACCTCCTCATTAACTAATCAGGATTTATATACAGGTATTTTTCATCATAATTATTCAACATGTGGATTTGTATCACAGCTATGATTATGACTAGTTTTATCCTGGCTTTGCCTTATCTTCTAAAGGCTGTAATGAATGCCAAAAAGGTCTGTAAGTGAATCTATCCATCTCTCATAAAGTATTAAACTCTGTTAGGAATTAACCACCTATATTCAGTCTGCTTCCTGCTACCCAAATTAGGAATCCAGAGAAATAGCTCCATGCCACATAAGGCGGCAATGCTCTTGTTACAGGATCCCACCTACCTGCACAGCAATCACCTGCCTCTGGGATCTGTCCATGATTACTATGCATCTGACCTTATTTCATAGCATACTATATTGCAGGTCAAAATTCTATGGTCTTGTCCTGGTTTTAGCCAGGATGGAGC
>JMFS01013823.1:0-27592 GCA_000699545.1 Podiceps cristatus | reverse complement strand
CCCTCGACCTGCTGCCCACGCTGCTTTGGACGTAGCCCAGGGTACGGTTATTACATGATTGTTCATGTCCACAACTGTTTGGTAACCTCTGAAAAAAAAAAAAATTACTGGTTTCAAACTTGATCCAACTTCGAAGGTTTCAGCAACATGAATGCAAAAATTCTCACATGAATAATTTTTCCCAGAAGATTCCTACTGTCTTACACAGTGCCTGAACTTGATTAAATCCCTTTTACTGCTGGACGCCACCCAAATCTAAAGCCCAGCAGGACATGGGTCAGAACCAGTGATGTTTATGCAGAGGATAAAAGATGGGGAACAAGCTGGTGTGCGGAATGATTTTTACAGAAAATACTTGCAAGTTGCAAGGAGACATGAAAATCAGAGGCTTGTGATGGGAGAGGGAAATTGGGGTTGGAATGGCTGAACGATGAGGTTAGGACTACAGCTTGACTGGAAACTGCTTTGCGGGAAGGATGGGAGACAGATCTTTCTTACCACACCAAGGAGGATGCAGCTTTCCCCAGCTGGGGAAAGAAATGAGGACAAAGTTGGTGGGGGTAACGAAGATGGTTGAGAAACCACACTGAGGCAACAAGACTGTTAACTTGGGAGAGTAAGAGTGTTAGTGGTTAAATATGGGGAAAAGGTGTAAGATGAGGCATACAGGGGAGGCAGAAGGGCAGATCTGGGACTGGCAGGATCAAGAAATCAGCCTGTTGTACCAAGAATGGCTATGGAAGGAGCTAGAACTGAGGGCTGGAAACCAGGTTTAGGTAACCAGGTATGGAGAGTAAGACTGGAAAATTATACTCATGTCTGGGGGCAGAGAAGAGTGAGAATGAGATGAGGGACAGATTAGAGAGAATGGGGCAGGAAAGACCGAGCTTGGGAGAAAAGAGTGAAAAGGAAATAGGCAAAACAATTTCCATACATTCCCTGCAGAACTCAGAGCTCCTGTGTAAACTACAGAACTACAGCTCCTGTGTAAAGGTAGTGCAGGCTGTTCTGTAAACCAACAGTGGTGAAACTACTACCTTCCCATCTCAGACATGCACAAGCTGGGACAGAACAACATTATATAGAATGCAAAACCAACAAAGTTCTCACACTTTCTAACTTTTGATTATCTGTGGAACTTTAATTTGTCTTTCATGAATTATACTATTAATCTTCAAGTATGAGACCACATTTATTTTTTTATGCAGGCTTTCTGCTTACGATCATTTTAAGTGCTTGACTTTTCCATCTCAGTAATCATCTTTTAATACAGTCCTCCTTCAATATTTAATCAAATTACACTGTAATAATAAATGAAAAAATGCAGACATTGTTTTAGTTGCTTGTTAATTGCTTGTTTAATTAGAGTGCTTGCTAGTTTACAAAATGCAGGTTCTGACAGTGGATTTCATAGCCATTACTACAAATTGGTCAGGTTTTCCTGTAATTTCTTTGAGTGGCCTCTCATGGTTTAACTGAGAACTATGTGAAAATTCTCCCAATTAGTTGAAGTGTCTAGGCTCAGGATGAAATAATGTGACCCGACTTTCTAGCTCTGACCTCTCTGGAGTGTTTCAAAGTGCGTTGGGCGTATAGTGTAATCACTCAATAGCATGTATGATTGAATACTGGTCTCAGCTGGGCTGTTATTACCTGGGCCAAGCACAAATACAGGCTGGGCAGATAATGGATTGAGAGCAGCCCTGAGGAGAAGGGCTTTGGAGTGTTGGTTGAGGAGAAGCTCGATATGAGCTGGCAATGTGCCCTCACAGCCCAGAAAGCCAGCAGCACCCTGGGCTGCATCCAAAGCAGCGTGGGCAGCAGGTCGAGGGAGGGGGTTCTGCCCCTCTGCTCCGCTCTGGTGAGACCCCACCTGCAGTGCTGCGTCTGCTCTGGGGCCTCAGCACAGGAGAGACACGGAGCTGTTGGAGCGGGGCCAGAGGAGGGACACAGAGGTGATCCGAGGGCTGGAGCAGCTCTGCTGGGAGGGCAGGCTGGGAGAGCTGGGGCTGTTCAGCCTGGAGAAGAGAAGGTTGCGGGAAGGTCTAATTGCGGCCTTCCAGTCCCTAACGGGAGCCTGCAAGAAAGCTGGAGAGGGACTTTTGCCAAGGGCATGTTGTGATGGGACAAGGGGTGATGGCTTTAAACTGAAAGAGGGGAGATTCAGATGAGATATAAGGAAGAAATTCTTCCCTATGAAGATGGTGAGGCAGTGGAAGAGGTTGCCCAGAGAAGCTGTGGCTGCCCCATCTCTGGGAATGGTCCCGGGCGTGGTGGACGGGGGTCTAGTGGAAGGTGCCCCTGCCCATGGCAGGGGGGTTGGAACTAGATGTGCTTTAAGGTCCCTGCCAACCCGAACCATTCTATGATTCTGTGATTCTATATTCTGTCCCTTATCATTAGATTGTGCCAGGGCAGCATTTTAAACATTTGAAGAACTCTAAAAAATTAATTCTAGCAGGCATCAAAGTGAACAAACTAAAGACTTCTCTGTCTCTAGTTCATTGGAATTTACTCTGTATGGCATGAGGAGTTGAAAATGGCACAAATGTAAGCATTTTCTTTTATTATTTTAATATATTTTCTTGTCAATAGTTTCAACAACTTTGTCATTCTTTTGTGTTTCCTTGGTCACAAAGGAAACATCACAGACACACTAAGGATGGGTATGACATAAAAGGAGCTTTCCACAGGCTCAAACATATATTTGCAAGAAAGTAGGTACTTCCCTGTGACAAAATTTTTGGAGGTGGTTGGATGTTGTATAAAACTAGGGATAAATGCACACTTACACTTTGGAGCTAGACAAAAAGTGGTATTTCATGCACAGTGAATTCAGATACCAAGCTTCTTTTATCCTTCCTTCTTTCCCCCTTTCCCTTTCTTCCTCTATCCCTTCTCCCCGTGTCCCCCCCTCCCCTTTCTCTCTCTCTTTTTCTTTCTCTTTCACTTCCAAAGTAGGATAAAAAGTTGAAATAGTGATAATTAGGGGGGAATTAATAATTTCAAACAGTATTGATCTGGAAATGTGAAAAAATGTTCTTCCATGGAAATTGGTTTTGGCCTTTTTTCCCTCTTTGTAAAAATTGTCAATTTCTTCTAGGAAATCATCTGTTAAGATAAAATTTTATTTTATGCTGGAAAAATGTGATCCAAAAATGTTACCTTAGCTGTACGTACACCGAATACAGATTTTTTGTAAAAGATACCAACTCTGGTTCTGTATGTACTGCTCACAGCTCACCATCAGCTATATTGAGTCACTGATGCCCACCAGCGAGCGCCAAAAGCAACTGATGCGCCAGTATTGTTTTGAATGTGACTGTCTTCTCTGCCAGAATCAAGAAAAGGTGAGTTGAATAAAGAAATTCCTTGTCAATGAAATTTTCCAAGGCTGTCAGCAGCTTCCCTTCCTTTATGTAATACTTATCCTTTGCTGCTAATTGAATGGCCAGAATAGAGAAGAAAATGACCTCTGCCCTCCATGCTGTTTATGTTGCTATGAAAGACAACCGTGAAGGAAAGAAAAGCAGGAAACGTTGACAACACGATAAGAAGAATTCCTTGCTAAAACATGTATTGTTCATAAAGCTAAGAACCACTTTCAGTTCCAAGATGTGGTTCAGATAATTTTGAGATTCAAGGACCTCTGAACATGAGAATTAACATGATATTAAACTGAAAGGAAAGGATTTTTTTTTTCCTATTCTAATGAAAAATATTGGGCATTTAACTGAAGCCACTTGTGTGATGCTTCAGGAAGGCTGTGTTTATCATCATAATAATGTTAAATTAATTCTGAAAAACACCTACATCAATAATTTCCAAGAACTACCAGACACATTCAGCAGTTTTTAGAGAGAATGGTGAACCTCCTTGGATGACAGTTTGTAGCTTTTATGCGGTCTTTCACAAGTTCTTGGAGTATCAGGTCAGTAGTAGATAAAATTTTGTTCAGCATGACCCTTTACTAGGTTTCAGCTTGGTGTGGTTTAGCCGTATTCTGGGTTGCTTGATATTTATACAGCCTGGCCCGAATAATTTTGGCCCCAAGCCTGATGAGAGATCAAATGGAATATGCAAAATGAAGATGGCTTCATAGCAGTTTAGGCACTTTGTGTCTCTAGTTGTATGTACACTTGTTCCTATTTTCACAAATGCATGTTTTGGGTGTCGCGGGCCACAGCTAAATGTGTTCCCAGTAGATCAGAGATAGTAAGAAGGGTCTTGATGAACAGGTAATTCCAAGGAGCTTGATATGATTCATGAAATAGTTACTGTACAGCAAACAAGAAAAAACCAAGAAAACCAAACACACACACATCCCCCAAACCAAAACTTAAACTCTGTATTCGGTATGACAGTTGTGTGAGTGTGTAGTTTTGTTCAAGCCAAAGTACACCCATTGAATACATAATGTATCCTTTGATTTATCTGTGGGCAGTTCAAGAAGGAGAATACAGGGTAAGTTACAGGCTTATGACATAATGCTAAATTACTTCCTGTCCATGTGCAAAAGTTGTTGGCATTCTGTGCCTGGTAAAGACTGCTGCAATGCTATTCAGAGGCATTGAAGGGAAGCAAAGGCCTTTTTTTTCTTTCTTTCCTTTAAAGATGCTTGCTCAAGTGCCATGAAATCTTCATTTAGTTTTGGGAAATTCCATCTCCACAGATGCTGTTCCAATTAAGAAAAATAAGTAGACTAAAAGTCTTTAAGGATCGCTTATCAGTTTGTGAGAGGGTAGACAAGTGGTATAAAGACCATTCAGCATGCTGAATGTTTTAAGAAAAAGATCCACAGGCTGGGAGTACACTTCACTGTAAGACTCAATATACAACATAAAAAAATATTGTAGTGGAATTATATGTGCATATATTGATTAAAGCAATAGTCTCATACATAGGTTAAAATTAATTAAGGATTTTTTTCTCTTTGAAATTTTTAACAGTGGTTTGAGTTAATCTTATGATCTTTTTTTGCCCATTAACAAGATTCCCTATGGGGATGATATTGCAAAATGTTGTTTCCTCACTGTTATTATGTAAAGAGGTGTGTGAAGGGCTAGGAACCTCATGTCAGCTTTGTCTGTTGCCGTCTATGAAGAAGACATCTTTATCCTCAGCTTCAGTCTAGGGTGATTAGATATAATCTGCAGCAGTCCTCATAATACTGCATTTCATTTCTCTGTGACAGAGTTTTCATAAATACAACTGTTTACATGACTAACTTGGAAACAGATTTTTTTTTTTTTCCCCATTGATCTCAGTCCCTGTTGGTAAGCTGAGAGTCATGGAACAGTGCAGCTACAGTGGAAGAGAATATTTTCAGGAATTCTGGGGTTTTTTTAAAAAAAATTACAGAATGGCTAGATATAGATGCTTAAAAGTCATCAGTTGACAAAATTCTTCAATAATATCCCTGCTGAAAAAACCCTGATTGTGACATTAATTTCTGAGACATTCTGGAAAATTTTTAAAAGGCAAAGTCTTTGTCAACAGAATAGGCAATGGCTGCAACTTTGGGTCATCAAGGATGGCAGATTCAACATTGTGATTCAATAAATATAATTGGCTAACAGTAAATTCCCATATTAGAACATTGATTTGCAAATACAATGGCTTAGTCAATGGCAATCCATCTCATAAATCATTGTTATAGGTAAAAATGCAAATTCCAGTTTGCCTAAGAAATGCTTTATGCCTTCAAGTAAGTTCTTGGGTGTTGGGGATTTTTTCAATTGTAGTAATCTCTTCAAAAAACCTGAAATCCCTTTTCTAACAAACACTGATGGAGATTGTGGCTTCTTGTTACTCCCAAGTTCCAGTCTGGCTGAGTGTGCCTGCCAGCTGCTGAGCACATACCAAGCACCAGTGAAAACAGAGCAGTAACTCCTGAGATGCACACATCAATTTACAGTAAATCTATATGTCAAGTCATATCCATTGTAGCTTTTTTTCTGCATCCTGTGTAATGTTTTAAAAGTCATCCTGAGAATCCTGTGGGAAGTATACATTAAAGTTTATATGAAGGGCATATAAACCTTACATGTATTCGTACTTAGTAACATGTATGCTTATTTATTCACATTTATAAAAATACTTTGCAAGTTTCTTATCAATTAAATTCATGTCTCCTGCTATATTTGCTAAATGCTTGTTCACTTAGTCGTATGTGCTCAAGTGAAGAAGAAAGAGGGTATCAAGTTTCTATTCTCAAGTTAGTTACTGACTTCATAAGTGACCTTGGGTGAATCATTTTATTCAAGAGTAATCTTTGTGTTCTCTAAGACCCTGCCCTTATTTTTCATAATTAGTGAGAAGCTATGGTTTCAATTGGACTGAGCAGGTTTTTTTTGACTAGAAATGAGACCAGTCTGTCTAAATTGGGGACCATTTTTATGAATGTTCTGTGAAGCTCTGTTTTGCTCAGTTTCTCCAAATGTAGCATAAAGATGGCACTTCATACTTCTGCTGAGTATTCTGATGTCCAAAGGATAACAAAGAAAGATACTATGTTTTCTAAGGACTTTTAGCTTTAACTGCTGCGTTTGTTATAATGAGAATAATTCCTTGAAGTGGAATGGTTTGATGTTTAGTTGTGTGCTTTATGCAGTTCCCATTGCCATGTGGTATCTTAGTGCTGTAAAAAAAAAAAAAAAAAAAAAAAAAAATATCATATTTAACCTGAGACATCTACATGAGAAAATAAAAGATTTAGCCTACCAAATGTTACTAATTTCTCCTAACTTTAGTTAGACATCTAACCTAAGCCAGTTTTTAGCCTCCCTCCATACCAGATAAGCAGCTCATTCATATTGTATTGCAGTAGAAATCTATGAAAACTGGAATGGATGTAAAAGGTTAAAGGAATTCCTTCAGATAAATACTCACACTTAGGGACAGATAAAGTTGGTTGGAATAAACTGTGCTGCTGTATGAATTATATATAAACACAAATTCAAGAATCACAGGATTACATCTCTGTGCTAGCTGACATGGACAGCAGAGCGCAGTTGCAACTATGTAGGCTTCAGCACACTAACGTACAGATTGTTGGTAAAAGCTGTTTATGCAGATCACTTCAAGCATTTGTCTCTGGCTGCTGCTGTAGACAAATATATCTTATAGCCAGTGCCACTGCTTCTTCACTGTTGTTTGTGCTAAAATTGATTAAACTTGGATTGTGGTTACATCATGCTATGATCACACAGTTTAGCTATGCGTACAAACAAGAGTAGTTGGTCAAAGTGCTCTTTTGCTATTCTAGGTTGCATGACTGTGTGGGCTTTTTCTAATATTTCAGGTCTCTGATGAACTATGATTTGAGAGGCAATTTATCTATGAAGAAATATTCTTTATTTCTCATTTACTGTAATATGTCATGTCACAGCTATAGAAAGCAGCAAAATTCACTCTGACACCAGCAATGACTTTAAAATTCAGTCACTTGATCTTTTTAGCTAGGTATCCAACTTCACACAGCATAAGAATCTTCTCTGGGCACTGCCCAATTGTGCCCACTTGCACAATTGTCTGAATCTGAAACTGTAATATGGCAAGGCTGGATTTTTCAGGTGTACTTATGCTGCAGCCGAGCCACAGGGACCCTGTTGAAGCTGAGCATCAACTTCAGCTGATGCACACAGGCACACTCAGCGTGAACAGACACGGCCCTAGACCAAATGGAGGGGTCCATGGCTGTGCAGTCAAAATTGCATTGCATATCATGGGAGCAAACATTCCTCTCTGGTCATTGCTGATGAAAGGACTTCAAAGTGAATCTCTGCTTGCTATACAGTAGTAGTTTTTTATCTGCCTCTCCAACTGTGAGCACAGCCATGGGACAACCCAGCTGCATAGCTGTCACCAAGGATGAGAAAATATGGAGGCGGACTAGATGGACATATGGATCTGAAATCATTTTTTGTTGCCTGGGCCTCAATGTCAGCTGTATTTTGATTCAGAGGTCATACTGTAATGCTGGGCAGCCTGATTTAGCAACTGGTCAGCAGCCTGGCTGCTGATTTGACAAGGGAGGAGTAACAAGTGCTGACACATCAGCGTAAATTGGTTAAGATAAGATTAAGGTGAACCTTTTTGCACTACAGCTACTGCCAATTTAAATGGCACTAGCTAGAAATCTGAACAATCTGAACAATGTTTTTAATTGACTTGGGCTCAAATTAAAAAAAAAAAAAAAAAAAAGAGCAAAAATTAGTAACTAAAAGAGGGAAAAATACATGTCTTTCTAAAAGTCAGTCATATAAAATTTCCTGACTGTCAGTACTTTTAAGTTATTGCTACTGTAATGTCTTCAGTTCATTGTATCTCTGACAGCTTTATACATCATTATTTGCTCCATTTTAAGATCAGTCTCCACTCTAATTTGGAAATGTGTGCCTTCCTAAAAGCTGAACTCTTGGCAACATATTGCCATTCCAGCACATAAAAGCCCCTTACATTCATTATAATTAAAGATGGGATTACATTGATGACAAACATTTTAAATGGAGAACAGTTTTTTCCACAGTCATGAGCCAGAGTATTGTTCATGTTCTGCATTTTCAGCCAAGGATTTCAGGGAGATTTGTGCTTATAGAATCACTTTGTTATGAGTTGTCTTTCTCCTTTGGAGCCAGGATTTAATATTTTAGTCTAGCTTGGTTATTGGAAGGTTTTTATTTATTACAAGGTCAAAAGCAATGGGTTTGAATCTGAATCATTTTTATATTTGGCCAGTATTTGATAGCTGCCAAAGCTAATAATAACATAATGCCAGTAAGTACGTTATTCCTTTAATCAGTTTATTGCTTTGCTTAGTACTTACTTATATTACATCCTGAATTTTGGTAGAGAACATCACAAGTCCAGTTTCCAACTCAAGGACTCTCCAAATTAGGTCACCTGAACAGCAGCCAAGCCATCTACATCTACATAAAAATGTCACCTGCAATTCTTTAGCTGGTATTGCTCTTACATACATATACCGCCTCTTTTATAAAAAAACACTGAATAAGTTCCTGAACCTACTAAAAGTTTTGACCTTCTTTTCATATCCTAGTAAACAACACAACTGTAGTTTAGGAATTTCATCAAATGTGAATGGTCCTCTATGTAAGTTGATCAAATTTGTTGCTAAAGCATATGTCTGTGGTCAATTTGCCTCACTGAGATTTCTGAGAGATGCTTGAATATGGCCAAGGATAGAATTTACACAACATTTTCACCTTTGATTTTCATGTTTGATGTCAGCAACCCCATTGAAGAACATGTGCTTAAATCACAGAAGCATTGTTACATGAAAAATACTATTATTGCCTGTTGTTTTGAATTAGCATGTGAAGGCTTCATGTAAGATGACTGTGCTGGTGTTAGTACAAAAATATCACCCTTCCCTCGGGGAGCGTATATTTAGGACACAGGAAATACCAAATTATATGTTAAGAAGTGCCTTTTTAAATTGCTGAATTGTCAAGTTCCAGAAGTTTGTGTCCCAGTTTCCCCAATATTTATTTATTTTTGGACATTTACATTCTCACTAAGTTTTCCAAGTAAAATATGAATGATGAGATTTCCAGATTAATTAAAATTATGAAGCCTGAGAAGCAAGGGTTAAATAGGACTGTTAAAAACAAGTCTGTTCATACAGCTAACGAAATATAAAAACCCTTGATCAAAGCGAAGAGTAAAGCAAGAGCATCTGTATTTCTCGTCATGATTCTAAGGTATTGCCTAAGTGCTAAGGTGCTAAGGGTGTGTTAAAAATAAAAAGATCAAGACTTGTTCCAACAGAATGCTGGTTTAATCCATTTCCTATCAAAAGACAGGAGTTGCAATAGTTTATTTTAGTATCTGTTCGGTCCTCATCTTCTCTTTACTGTTGTGCCACTAGAACTGGCTTTGAAGCAAACTACAGAAGGAAGTCAAGCCAGCGCTCAGTCATGTTTCACCCACCTACCCTCCCAGCCCAATGTTAGTATAACCAGTGCCTACAAAAGCCAGTGGCAGTAATTAGCAGCCCGCTGGGACACAAAGCTGATTTTTTCCATAGGTGGTTGGCTGATGAACAGCTCCTTCCTTCTGGCAAGACATTTGTTAGTGACATAAACTCTGGATCAGTTCCTGAAATCCGGCGGTCAGTCTAACACTCTTCTGTTCCCTTTTAGAGGATCTTACTCTCTTGGGATGTATTTCCAAACAGACAAGGACAGAGGGCTTTTTTTTTTTTTTTTTTTTTTTTTGTGCTAAAAATGACACTATAAACCAAGGCAACTGCTTCTAATTTCTGGGCTTTCTTGTTCATTAACAAAGGCATCATCTCTTCAGCTTCTTAGCATTTGTTAGATGACTTGTGAGGCTTCTTCCGTCTTTCAAAATTGTATTTTCTTCCATCAAAGGGCAGTCCCTCAGACAGTGACAAATGGACTGTGATCATTTTTCCATGACAACTTACCTCTCCCAGTTTCTCCAGGACTACCTTAGTGTGCTCTGGTCACGACTCGGCAGCAAGCAGCTGGATTTTATTTGGGTTGTCAAAGGTCATGGAAAAGATACTGCTGTTCTTATAAACAGGTGGGAGTTCAGAGCTGTGTGCAGACTCCTTCCTTGTTCAGGGGATCCTTAATAGGGAAACCTGTACCAATTTGGTCCAACAATGTTGTATTTGGTGCCAATGCAAGAGTCGGAGTGTGGCATTCTCCTGGGAGTCCAGCTTTCTGCTCATCTGAGGGGAGCAGACTGTCATTCCTTTCAGACCCAGCCACCTAAGAAGAAATGTGAATCTTCTGGTAGACGTTTTAAGCAGAAACGCTTTTTTGCCAAGGGAAGGGAATCTGCTTCCATCACTGTTTCAGGGTGCATTTAAGTGCTCAGCTAGTGCCCAGCTAGTTCCCCCTTTCCAGATGTCCAGCTTCCTTGGGACTGTCATTAGAACTAGTTATTACTCTTATGATTTTTTTTTTTCAGATGGTGTCATTCCTATAGCAGTCACTATTTGGTCTCTGCTGAATGATAAACAGAAACAAGAAAAATCTCGTTCTGGGTTAACACTCCAAGACAAACATAGAGAAGATAGAATATCTTGAGAGAAAGAGAAGTAATTTAAAATATAAGACTAGATCAGACAAATCATTTTCCAAACACTTTTTCCTGCAATGATTTTGGGGGTACTAGTTCACTTTTTTTTTTTTTTTCCCTAAATGTATATTGAAGCAGTCATTGCTTTATCTGATCTTGAATCTCTGAGTTCTCTTCTATTGGGGTAGCTTTAAGGTCTTGTGTGTTTCAGCCTGTCAAGGTGTTTTCTAATATCAGTAATACCTAAGGGAATAATCTTGATTTTGGATGCCTTTTCTTAATCTGTTTATCAGTCACTTTCTTATATTCTATGGGAAGTTCAGTCGTTTTAAATCCCATGAATTAGGTAATTTATTTGAAATATGGTAGATTTTAATTCAGAACCCATTTCAGTCAGAAAAAGAAAGATGTCGCAGCTTTAAACTGCAGAGTTTTCTGAACTGACTGGGATTCAATTTTCTGGGTTCAAAAAATCTCTCCTGTTGAAGGTCTTCCTCTTTGAACAAAATAGTATCTGCATCAGATCAAGAATGCTGTTTTATCCCAGGTGTCAGAGCACTCCCTGTGGGGTAAGGGGACCCCATGATTCTGGCAGCTCTTTGGCCAATGAGTGGGGGTCAGGTGGGTCCAAGACACAGACAATTCGCTGTATCTTTTTTCTAGATTCCTACTCCAAATCAAGTAGAAATAGGAGCTTGGATATTTATCTTTCAAAGGTACATTGTAACTAATGGGCTATGAATATTAAAGAAAAAGAAAGTGAGTGGAAATACCTTTTTTTCATCAGTTCTGTGGATGTAAGCTAAATCCCTTTCTGACAAGGAATGAATTTTACCATTTACCTTTAAAGGCCCAAGCCAGGACATCAACAATATATGGGCTGATTATAACTTCAGTCTTTGCTGGCGTGCTGCATATTTTGCTCCCTTCATTTCACTATTTCCCTCCTGTTAGACTCTCAGCTCTTTAGACTGAGTCCCATTTTTACTCTGTATACTCAAAAATCCTGCAAAACAGTGTAGCTGTGATTCTGATACTGCCAGATTTATAAATAACTGCAACAATGAAGTCTACAAACATTCTGAGTCACAGCAACATGAAGGAAGAAAACAAGATGGAAAAGGACTCTACTCTTTATCAGGAAATTTGTGAGTAACTTGAAATAGCACACGATTTTATTCTCTCACTGAAATCTTTAGCAATAGCCCATCTTCAAGTAATTTCAGCAAAAGCTTTTGTCATCTCCAAATTCATTCCCTGTTGAAGACATCACCGCAAACTAGTCCAGAGAAACCTTTTTTTCTCTGGAAAAACAACTTTTTTCAATTGTGGTTCCTATGATGCTCCTTCATATCAGTGCTTCTGGTGTCTTTCTCTTTAGACTCTGAATATACCCTCTTCATACTCCAAATCCATGGTTCCTAATGCCATCCTGGTTGTATACTATATACTTTCTTTATGATGTTGGGCAGTTTGTCATCTTTTTTGTTTTATTTTCCTTAGCTGAAAAATTATGCTAATAAATTTTACCTTTCTTACAGTATATTTATTCTGAGATCAACGACTGTCCATTCAATGCCTGGAAATCACTAGAATTAAGTACTACATATACAGTAGGTGTAAATGCTTGGTAAAACAAAAGATTAGCTTCATTGCTATGTCTATTGTCCTAGTTTTCTGATAATTCCAACCAGAGGACAGGAATAATGAGTGGTTTTGTAAAATAGACTTGTGCACAGTGGGCCCTGAAGTAACATCATCTTTTTAATTTGTATGGTTCAAGAATAGGTAAAAAAAAGTCTGGAAACAAAATTAATCTAGTAGTCCAGATTTTAATCTGGCAATCTGACCCATGATTAAATCTATGAACTAAACTCTCCTTAACCTGTCCACTTGCTAGGAAGAACAATGTATTCTGTGATCCATTTCACTGCAATTACTTTTCGTAGTGAAGTGGACTTGTCTATGCTGGACAAAAAGAGATCTTAAAGGGAAAAACAATATTGTATGCATATATGTGTGTGCATAGGTACATGTATGGAACAGACAGGGACAATTTTAAAGATATTATCCCCTTTTAGTGAGCAATATATTACAAATGCAGTACATTTAGATGGTGGTTGTCTTTTGCTGCTATTTGGTTTGTGATCTTTGGTAAGTAATGGACAGCCCTGTTTCATATCTCCCTCCATAAAATAGATATAGAAGTGCCCGTTATAAAAGTAACACTAAAAAGATTAATTATTCTTTAGAGTAGCTCAGTATGAAACTCACTACAAAGACTCACATTGTTCTTATTTCCCAGACCACGTTGTGGAAGTATGTCTCTCACTCTGCTCTTCTTATTTAAATGAAGAAAGATGGCTTTCCTGTCATCTGCCTCAAAACTTTTAGACACTCTTTGCAAGTGTCATGGTTTAATCCCAAACAGTAACTGGACCACGCAGCCACTCACTGACACCTGCCCCTTCCTGGGGGGCAGACAGACAGACAAACGAACAGGTCTGAACGAAATAAAACAAAAGTAAGGTAACAAGAAGGGAACATGAGCGGAACATGAACTGAACAAGGAACCAGAGCGAGGGGGCATTGGCCGCCCCTCACCCACCCCAGCCATGCCGTCTATGGCATGGAACACTCTCTTTGGCCAGTTTGGATCAACCATTCTGGCTGTGCCCTCCCAGGTGTTTGCACCTGCACATCAGCAAAGCTTGGGGGACTGCAAAATGTTCTTGATTGTTCAGCAGCAACGAACAGCAGCAGCGTGCTGTCACCATTTTTCACATATTAAATCCAAAACACAGGAGCTGCTGAAAACAAAACTAGCTCCGTCCTGGCTGAAACCAGGAAAGCAAGCCAAATGCTATTTTTAATTCTAATTTTCAAAGATTGTTTGATTGATTGATTTAGGACCCTCTGGCAAGGTCATCAGATAACATGACTTCATTCTTATTTCTTTTTGACAGTGTAATTCTTCAAAGTTTGGGGCTTTGGCTCAATTTGTAGGAAGTGCCATAGCTTAAGAAAGACAAAATTGGGCTCTTCAGTGAATAAATCAATTCCAGCCCTTAACTAATATCTTCTGAGGTCTATTAAAGCAAGAATGAGCTCATCAGAATAGCAAAGAAGTCTATAACTTCTGAGACTGGAAAACTGCAAACTGAATGCTATGAATTGAAAAATTACTATGGTAAGCAATGTGCCATATCATTTACTTGCCAGTAATTTAATTAATATCACAACAATGCAGTAACTAAAGCTGTAGTTACAAATTTTGAATTGTGAGCTTTATTTTTTGACATGAATAGGATTTTTTTGTTCTATAAAAGGCAGCAGGCTTAAAACGGCTGAATTTACTGTAGCCACATGAGTTACATCAAAAGACTGTGTAATTTGTTGACCCATTGCAGGATGTCCTGCTATTTTCCACAAGATTGCTCATTGAATTGTATGAAAGCCATTGATTACACTGCAAACAGGGATTTGTATTGGAGAGTGTGGTAAAACACTGTATTACAACGCTGCCCAAGATTTTCTTGACCACAGTCATTAAGAAAAATGTGTTGCTGCATCATACTGCTTTAGAAAAGATGAGGCATGAATCTTTGTCTTAGTGCTGACAAGTGTTGGACACAAACTAAAGTTTCTCCACTTACTTTGACAATATCTAGACAACTAAATTTTACTCTCAAAATTAACTTTAAATTAAGATTGCATCATTCCCATGCCCAAAAAGGGTCCTTCTGAGCTTTGAAAGCTTTTGATATGATTCCAGCTACTGCCTAATAATGCAGTAGTTTGAATCTATAGACATTTGGTATCGGGGAGAAAAATGCTGTGAAGTTTTTACTAGTACATTGTATGTCGTTAATGAAGGTGGGGATCCATGAAAAGTGAGCTGCTTCTCCCCTACCTCAATCCCTTACCTACAAAAGAAATTTAAAAAAGGAAGCATTGAGATACATGCTTTTCAGAAGAGTGGCAGTCATCCATCTGACTGGGAAAAATATTTTAGGAGAACAGCGTGTCTGGTTTTTACGCGATGAGTGAAGTACTTAGTGGAGAGTACTTATCAAGAGACAGAGAGATAGATTGCTAGTATCATGAACTGTTTTGGGAAATTTGAAATCCAGTATAGGTCATGTATCACCAAATTATGTTGTTCTAGCAGGTCCCATAAACAGTTGCTTACATGTGAGTCAAGAAGTCTAACTTTCAGTAAATGTTTTGTGATCTAGGCTACCTCTTCTTGCTTTGAATCATAGAATGGTCTGGGTTGGAAGCTGCCCAGAGAGGTGGTGGATGCCCCATCATCTAGGCCGATCACATTGATTGCTGAGGCATGTAAAAACGTGTAACAATGGCAGTCAACAGGAACCAAGTCCATGATAGCTATTCAAACAGTAAATAAAGGCAGTTAGAAATATTCAAGTGTGTTATAATAGTTTATATTACATGATGACATTTTAGAGAATGTCCTTTTCTCTCTCTAGGATGTGGAAGTTTTTCCTGTTTCTTGTGACAATGACCGAAATGTCCATATTATTGAATCAGAATAATAGAGTATAGAAAGGTACTGCAAACAGTTTGATTTAAGTACTTTCAGGGCTACAAAGATGATTAAGGGCCTGGAGCATCTCCCCTGTGAGGAAAGGCTGAGTAAGTTGGGACTGTTCAGCCTTGAGAAGAGAAGACTAAGGGGGGACCTAATTGGAGTTTATAATTACCTGAAGCAGGGGATGCAGGGGGAATCAGCCAGCCCCTTTTCAGTGGTCTGTGGGGATAGGACAAGGGGCAATGGCTGCAAGCTGGAACACAGGAAGTTCCGCACCAACATGAGGAAAAACTTCTTCACAGTGAGGGTGACAGAGCACTGGAATAGGCTGCCCAGGGAGGTGGTGGAGTCTCCTTCACTGGAGATATTCAAGACCCGCCTGGACGCCTATCTGAGTGCTCTGTCCTGGGGAGCCTGCTTTGGCAGGGGGGTTGGACCCGATGATCTCTTGAGGTCCCTTCCAGCCCCTACAATTCTATGATTTTACTCTTTGCCTTATGGAGTGTTACTAGATACTTCCCTTAAAGACTGGAAGAACCTCTACTGGTTTAAACCAGTGTTAGAGGACAGTCGTTAATGCTTCTCCAAAGTAGAAGCTCTTGAAATGACTAAAACACTGTACAACATATTTAAAGGTATTTGCATACCTCTCCTTTGATTATATGAAACTAGTATTCAGCTAGGTCACGATCAAATTTGTTGGCAAAATTCTAGAGGGCGAAAATCCAGATACTGTGCTCTCTGAAGACTGGCAGTTGTACAAAAGGAATTCAACCTTTTTTTTATTCATTATTTTAAAAAACTTGGAGACTGATCAGTGTGGATTTGAGCATTGACACTGAATATTTAAGCAGCATGCTTGTGAGTTAGGCATTCAAGTTTTATCAGCACTCTAGGAATTGCCATTTTCTCTTTTGAGATCAGTCAAATATTTTAAGGTATAGAGTAGATTGATCAACTGGACATGATCTTAACAATGTTGCACGTGCTTTTCGAAGCCCTAAACTCCCTGTATTTTATACCCAGTCATTCAGGAAATGCATGCTGCAGTAAATATTGTTATTTTAAATTGCAGTATACATTAAAAAATGTAATTAGTATAGATACCATTTTATCATGTGATATATGAGAATCGATATCTCGAGAATCGATATATCGAGAATCTTTTCAGTAGGGACAGTGGTGACAGGACAAGGGGTAATGGATTTAAACTAAAACAGGGTAGGTTTAGATTAGATGTAAGGAAAAAATTCTTTACAATGAGGGTGGTGAAGCACTGGAACGGGTTGCCCAGAGAGGTGGTGGATGCCCCATCCCTGGAAACATTCAAGACCAGGCTGGCCGGGGCTCTGAGCAACCTGGTCTAGGGAGTGGTGTCCCTGCTCACTGCAGGGGGGTTGGACTAGATGACCGCTAGCGGTCCCTTCCAACCCAAAACATTCTATGATTCTATGATTCTATGATTCTGTGATATCATGCATTAAGATATTAACTTTGTTTGATATTAGTATTCAAAATAAATATGTAACTTAATGTCAGTATATCATCAGATAGAACCAATGCTTCGATAGGCCCAAATTCTTCAAATCACTGAAGGATAAATTGAACTTTGGGACACAAATAACTACACCTCTGTCTGGTGAAGTGTTTAGTCATTTGCATAAATATTAACTTCAATGGGATTTATGCATGCATTTAAACTTAAATACATGTTTCAATGCACTGATGAATGTGGATTTGATTATGCATTGTAAATACCTAAATATTCTAAGCATTTTGTATAGATCTCTTTTGAGCCACTAAATGTCCTCAGTGGTGCTCTGTGTCTCCACAGGTTACAGAATTAAGGAATAAAGCAGATTTGCCTTATAGCTGTCAGTTTGTTTGGTAAGATAGACCTAGAGATTGCCTTAACAAATGTGTAATGTCTAAGACAGTCTGAAATACCAGCCTCACAGTTGCTAGGGATTAGGCTGAACAGTATCCTTCCTCAGGTAACCAAATTACCCACAGGGGTTTTTTTGACTGATGCTGGAAATTGCAATGGAATTACAAACGTGCAAAGAATTTTTGGGTGGTCTGGCATAAAATCCTGTTTCTCTGATGCTAAGCTGTAAATACTTTCCTTTGTTTTTCCTCCCTTCCTCCTATCCTCTGGCTTTTATGAGTTGATAAATAGTGAACTTCTCATGGCCCAATCAATTTTTATTTCAGCTCATAACCTATGCATCTTGGATGGGAACTTTGCAGTCAACTCTAAACTTCTGAAATTAGGAGGTTTATAAAGGTAGTGCTGTCACAGACACAAAATTTTGTCCAGTTACTCATGGAATAAACTGCAACTTCCATCATCTTGACTGGGAGTAGGCATTGAGGTCTTGGGTCTGCAAATTTCTGATCATGCCCAGGGGCCCAAACTGTGCGCGACATAACGATTTTGTGAAACGGTATGGAGAAAGGGCAATTAAAAGAGCTAGAATAGCCCTAGTGTAATTTTGACTCCTTTTTCACCAAAAGGAGTAGTAGTATTTAAGTGACCTAGTTTAAAAAGCGACCTAGTTTAAAAACAAATATCGCAAATATTTTCATCAGCAACCAGAATGACTGAGATTACTTCAGAATGTGTTAAATAAATGTGCCTTTCATTTGAAGAGTCTCCAGGTCCAGTCAAGATGCTGTGGTGGAGTTTAGCTGTTTAGCCCTGTGTATTGTTTATATTCTGATAGATCTCTTTAGATACTGTCTGTCTTTCTTGCTAAGTAGCCTAGCATCCTTGTATGCTGCTTTTTGAGAGAAGAAATACTGTCTGTCATGTTATTTGCTTAGGTTTTTATCACAAAGAGTGTGTGTAAAACAGAAAAGCTTTAATAATTAGGCTTGATCTGTGAGCATTATTGGTCTTTATAAAGTTCAGTTGGGCTGTGATGTTGAAGACTGATGAAAGCTTTGAGCTTTCATGGTGTCTTTTCTTTTACTACAGGAATTTATACATATACACTCTAAAGATTATTCTGACAACAAACTTAAACATTAAATCACCATAATCATCAGTTATATATATAATGCTTACCAAATAGTTTCTGAGTGTGTCCATAATAACCCTGTTTCTACAGTACCCAGCATTTTCATGAATGAATTGGAAGTAATTGCAAAATCGTTGCCAGTAAAATTTGTGGATGACAAAGACTCAGAAGAAGAATAAACATTTATGAGGACGAATAAATAATACGGAGTAACTGGAATTGCTTGGTAAATTAGACCTATTGAAATAAAATGCGCCACCACTGCAAAGGTAGAATGCATCTGAAATGGAGATCTACAGCTATGATTTATTCACCAAATCTGACAGCTACAGCGTAAATGTCAGCGTCTGATCTAGTAACTCTAAACTTTATGGATAAAATGGAGAAAAATGGACACACTTTGACTGTTATTCACCTGACGTATTTTAGAAGCCTGCTTTAGGATAATACAAATTACACCCTGAGAGTGCCTCTTTTTCTGTCAAATAGAAGGGTATCCCAAATGTTTACATTTGGTCAGGTGAATCTCAGCGTAGGTGTCTGAACAGAAATGGAAAACATTGTGTTCTCCTCTGGCAAAGAAGGCTGATGTGACCCTTGTATTTATAAGCAGGGGAGTCAGTAGGAAGAGGGATGTCAATTTGCTTCACTATAAAACATTTATGAGATTGCCTCAGTAACATATATTGTGCAGATGCAGTGATCTTTAAAAAGGCTGTTTAAAAATGTGTGTGTCTAAAAAAATCACTTAAATTAATAGCTGAAGTGGGATTACAGTGGATAAGAGTGGAGTATGAGTCTGACAGAAATACAATTAGTGTTTTTGGTGTGCAGAATTGCAAGCCTGACAGATATTGGACTTGCAACTGGAGAGGTTGAGAACTGTTGGTCCGTTTGCTCCTCTCTTACATTATACTTTAAGACTTAATTAAATCTAAGATGTTATTGGGATAAATTTATCTTAATCCCATTTAATTTTATCAAATTAAACTGACTTCTTAAAATGGACTTACTGATCTTAATTTTCTCTTTATTTAAAGCATCTCATTTTAATAAATTTCCCACAGTTATTTTTGATGCCTCTTTTTAAATTTCCAAGTAAATTTTTAACTGTTGTAACTAAGTTGGATAATGTTAAGGAGAGGTTATTCATACTACCATGTGAAGGTGCTTGGTTTTTTGCGGTAATTGTACACAGAGTCTGGGGAAACCTTCATCTTGATTTGAATGCCTAAGTACAGCACTTAAACATGAATGGTGTGAAAGACTTAAATTTTCCAATGCCTATACAATTAAGAGTATTACTGGCTTGTGCAGTTCTTATATGCCTCCAGACACCAGAGTCAGTAATCCATGAAGGGCTGATATTGATTATGTGGGGTAATGCAGCCTGCCTAATACTGAGCAATGTACTGCGCAGCTGCAGCATGGCATCCAGCTGCAATGTGCCTTATTTTACTTTCAGAATTCAAAAATAAAATGTACAAACTCGATTTGTTCAGAAATCGGGTTCACCCCCTCCCCAATAGCCTCACAGGGAACACAACATTGCTTTTGTCTGCAGAGTAGATTTGGAATTGCCATGTGTCCCATCCACCCTCTTCAGAGCCATATGACAGAAAACAAGGTCTTTTCTTCTGACAGCTCAGCTTCTGGTGAGGACAACCTTATGCGAGTTGGAAAGGATGGTCAAACTGGCATTTATGGTGCTGGCATTATTTTTCATGGGCCAGGGCAGGGGACCTTTGGAAACTTCAGAAATCACATGTAAATCCTGAATCATGAGAGAGCTGTGTGCACTGATCCTTTTACATACTCATAGTTCTTAACAAAGTACATTCCCAAGAGTGGAGGTGAGTGAAATCCTCAGCTGAAGCTGTAGGCTTCTTTAAACCACAGCCCTCAAAATAAGAGAAGAGGGGTCTTTGACTCTGAGTTTAAACTTCATCCAGTGTACAAATATAAATCCAGCCCAGGTTCCAGTGTGGAGTCAAACTCTAGTACCACAGTTTGCTTCACTGTAGCCTGTGCTTCCCAGTGAGTATACATTTTTCTTCAGCTATACAGTCCTCTATCACAAACTGCTCTATCACAAAAACTGTGGCTGCAAAGTTTAGCACAAATTACGTACAGAAATGAGAAAGACTGAAAATGTTTTATAAGAAATGACCTCAGATATTTCGGGAAACTGCTCAAATATGCTGTCTCTTGCTGTGCCTGTAGCTGCCTGCATCTGTGATTGCCAGGCAGGCCCTCGTAACCTGTTTGCTCTCAAGCACTCAAGTCATAAATTCAGTTTAGCTACACTATAGCAGCTTACAAATCACATTTTCTCACCAACATTTTTCTTCATCTTACTAAAAGTGAAGCTTCAGAAGGTCTGCAGTATCTTCTGTTCATTTAAAGCTTTCCTTTTGCTGCCAAATATAAAACAGTGAGTTACTGAGTTTACTAGAAACATACATTCAGTAGTTGCTGCACTTCTAAATAGAATCAGAAATAGAAAACTATTTTTTATGCTTCCAGAGCATAATGTGTCAGAGATCTTCCCTATGAGGCAGTGGAAGAGGTTACCCAGAGAAGCTGTGGCTGCCCCAACCCTGGAAGTGTTCCAGGCTGGGTTGGACGGGGCCTTGAGCAGCCTGGTCTAGTGGGAGGTGTCCCTGCCCATGGCAGGGGGTTGGAAATAGATGTGCTTTAAGGTCCCCACCAACCTGAACCAATCTATTATTCTGTAACTCTGTGAGCTGTTTTAAAATTTCATGCTCTAATTTAAATGTATCTATCTGAGCTCTTCTGACATCTTCAAACAAAACCTAAGAAAACCTCTATTGGTTTGAACCCATCAAGTTGGTCAGAATTATCCTGTCAGATGCACATCTGTAGTTGCCACTTAAATTTTTAGAAATCAAGGAAATTGTAAACCATGCTCAGCAATTTATATGAAATGTTCAGATATTTGAAGTATCCATATGTTGTAAAATCAACATTTGCTGGTGTCTACATTGCATTCTTGTATTCCATTTGTGCATTTAGAAGAGAAGATATCGGTCATCAAAAACTTTAGACCTTGTTTTTTACTCCTTTCAAGGCAGCCTGGCACTCCAATACCCCCCACAAAGCTTTGCTCGTTTCTGCCTATGTGGGACTGGATACCTGAACACTGGAAATAAGCACGTAATGAAGATGCCCTTGGACCTCCTTCTTGTAGGAGGAAGACTGGGAAGGAGAAAAAAGGTGTAAGAGTTTGGAGTTTCCTGTCCCCACTTCTCCATTCTGTGGAGGACGGTCGGGAATGCTTCACGGTTCCTCTCTGTGGGAAATCTCTGGCTGGTTTCTCTACCTCCATCTGTAAGAAGGAGACAGATGAACTTTGTAGAAAGGACAGAAAATCCACGTCCTATTTCTGTCCTGTATCCTACATATGAAAGGAGGACTAGCCCTTAATCAACCTTTTCAGTGTTCAGGGGATTTTCAGCAGTGCAGTGCATTACAGATGAGCAATGTTGGGGCTGTGGGAGTGCATTTGGGCAGAGGGGCCAATGACACTGACTGGTTGACATGTGCTTGTTTTGGCAAGAGATATATCTTCTCTCAGAGGATTTGCTGTCCGTGTGGGAATCTTTTAACATTCAGGATTTTAAATGTTTAGATAGCAAGGAACAGTGACTGCTAACGTGTGTAAAAGCAGTAGCACTTGAAATGAATATGTAGGGACCGCTTTTATGAAGTATAAGAAAGAGCAGAGTAGTCAGGGAAAGAAAGGTGGTGTAAAGCAACAGGAAGGAAAGAGAAACATATATTTGTACTTTGAAGATTATACTCTTTTCTAAGGAGATTTTGGTTAAGGGTAGGATGTATTCAGACCACTAGAATAGCAGAAGAGGTAGGGGAGAACTAATTCCTACAAACAATATGGGAGCAAAGGAATAGAAGGGAATGGAACAGGTGTACATTTTCAAATATTTATTTCTGTGGTGGCTGATGTCTGTAATTGTTTCAGGAGACAGTGCCTTTATAATAAGTCTTCCTGTCACTTAAAAGCCAGAACCACAGAACATTTTAGTCATGGTCACTATGCAAACAGATTATAATCCTCACCAGGTACCCTCTGGTTTTCTTATTTCTCTCTCTTTTGTTATAGCTTTGTTTTAAGTGATTATAGCTTCATTTTTACAAGTGTCATTACTGGAACCTAAACTGTGGAAAAGTGTGTAATATTTAAAGCAAATATTGACATTTAGTGGTGTATTGTATGCCTCAGACTATTTTTATGAGCTTTTCCAGGATGCGCTGGATAGAGCTGATCTGTTTTCAGTCTCCTGAAACGTAGATTGGAATGAGTATCTACACATTTAAAAGTCTGGAGACTAATTGGATATAAAAGCTGAAAGTATCCTGAAAGAAAAACAACAACTAATGTTGTTCTGATCTACAAGCTACAGAAATTCTGATGTTCAAACAAATATTTTTTAAAAAAATTATCTTGTTCTTGAATCCTTTATACAGATAAATTATTGTGAAATTTAAGGGAAGAAAAATGGTTCTTTATGGCAGGAAAATTTTGCTTTACAGAATATTTTGCATTTGTCAATTTTGAAGAGCCAAATAGATTTTAAGGGCAGAATTTAGTCTGATTGAATTAGGTAGGTGAGCCTTCGTGTTTTACATACCCTAACTAAATTCAAGAAGGTGTGAAGGTACCCAGTGTCCTTCTTTTGGGAGGCATCAAGTGTGAAGAGTTTAGCTTATAGCTTGTTTTACTAGAAGAACCAAATAAAGCTGGAAATTGTTCCGTTTAAAGGATTAGAAGCACAGGTCTAAGAAGTCTGGGATAGATATTCCACAGAGATTTCCAGAAAGCTTCCGTTTTAGAATCATAGGATCATATAATTCTTTAGGTTGGAAGAGATCTTTAAGATCGTCAAGACCAACTGTAAACCTAGAAGTGCCAAGTCCACCACTAAACCATGTCCCTAAGCACTGCATCTACACGTCTTTTAAATACCTTCTGGGATGGTGACTCCACCACTTCCCTGAGCAAAAGGGATGAATCTTCAGGGTTTTTTTATCAAGAAAGCTGTATCAGCACCTGCCATGGTATTGGAAGAATGGAGAGATGGAACTGACATGTTGCTGTTGCCTATTAACTCACCTTTTAATGAACAAGTTTCCCTGCACATGCTTGGAGTAAGTGGAAAGCAGGTGCTGGAACCATCTTCCATCTGCAGTAATTGCTCAAAATAAGTCACAGGATCAATTTTGTATTTCCTTGCACCCTAGATTGTGAGTTCAGCTAGCACATCCAGTGACGCCTCTGCCTGCTTATACCTGCATTGTTGTGTGGTTGTGTTCTTGTCATGCAAAAGTGTGTGTTGCAGCTGTCTTCTGCTCCCATCATGAACCTTCAACCCTTCTACTCTCAGCTTTCTTCAGCACTCCTCCACGTGTGAAAGTTGAATTGTGAAGCATGCCAGTTTCAGCCATCATGAGGTTGCCGTGCATTTTGGTGACTAAATTATCTAGTCTAATTATTTTTTAGACCAAGACACAAATATGTTGTTGTTCTGAAGCACAAACTTTTACATTTAGTGTCAATGTTAGAAACAAGGAACATAGTTAGCCACAAGTCGCTAACCCTTCTTTTTCAAAAACCTCTTCTTTTTCTTCAGCTAGGGTTCTCCTTTTCTACAGATGAAAAAAGCCTTTCTCCCTTTATTGTTGGCAGCTCTGCACACCTGGACGTTTGACTGGGAACATGTTCTGAGAAGATGCTTTGAACGGGTGTTACTCTGTGGAAAGCTAAATCTCCCATAACTGTTACTGCCATGCTCTTAGATTAAATTAAACAGTTCGGCATAACTATTAATCACTTCAGTTATTTCCATAATTCCAGCTCCAAGGCACCTTTGTATTTTTAGCTGGCTTAGTCATATCACATGCCCATGACTCTCAAGGCATTGTCCAAGGGAGAGAAACAACTTACTTGGAAAAAGCTCATTAGGCTGGAAGGCAGAAGTGTTCTCAGCGAGAAGCCCTCCTGGTTGTTTTGCAGCCTCTACTTGGCTGCCTGTTTCAAAGCAGCCTCAGTGCTTTGAACTGGAGTGTTTAGGAAAGGACAGGACTTCTTTAGTGTATGGAAATCTGATGAATAGTAGAAGTGTAAAAGGCCCTGCTAGCCAGGTCTTTGCTTGTTCTTACGTAAGCCAATCCCCCAAATGCTTCATCTTGAGAATACGGGAAACATCTCATTGAAACCTGTGACTTAAATCCTTCCTAGAGCTGGGAATCCTGCCCAGCTCCCTCCATTCTAAAGTCTCTTACAAAAGGGATAAAGACCGTGAATCCAGAGAGGGCTGGGAGATTATTGGTTCGACAGACACTCCCTATTCTCCACCTGGGTATGAAGCCAGTGATGACTTAACTCTGTGCACTGGTGTAAAGGTTAGAGGAAACCCCAACCTTGCACTTCTTTGTGGTGTTAATGAAATGCTAGAAGACAATGGAAAGCAACTCAAAAGACTGCACAAGAAAAAGATTAATCCCGTGTCAATGAATGCTTTAACCCGATTCATCCATCAGTCCCACTGTGTGCAAAGTGAGCCCTAATGATGCATCAGTCATTGGCCTGTAACTTGGTGTATAGGGTTTTTTCCTTTCACTTATAAATCTGTCCCAATTGCCATGTTTCTGAGGTTTTAGTTGTAAGACTTACAACATGTTACAGAAATACTGAGAATTATATTTGGGCCAGTGGGAAATGTTAGCTTAAAAGAATTTGACTGTTTCAGGTAGCTCCCTAAACCTAAAATTTCACAGACATCGTTATTAGTATCTTACAGGCCAGATTTATCTTTTAGATCAATCAATGAGCAGCGCTTGATCTACAAAGGTGTTTTAGAGACAGATTGTTACAGGTTAACAGGCCGAGTTTAGAAATTGATGTAGTCCCATAAAAACTGGCAGAAGTTACATTTAAGCTGTCAAATTCAGCGTAAGTCTATTGCAAAGCTGTAAGAGGGCTGGGTATGTACATTGTGCTGATAAAATTTCTACAGTATGAGATTGCCCTAACATTCACCTTATCCTTTCTGGTGGCAAATTCGGCTATGCACAAAATTATTTCCAGGTGAGCTTTTTGATCAGAGAACTGATTTGTAGGGGAAGTACATGTGCAAAACATAGTGGGGTCTGGCTGCACTCCTTGTATGGCCCTACAGAATGGTGGGGCAGCTGAGACCAATCTTGATTTAATCTTGATTTAATCATCCCAGGAATACACAGAGGTCTGCTGATTCATGGAGCAGATGGAAAGACAAAACTGCAAATTAAATGTGAAAGTGAGTGCTGATTCTCACTGTAAATATTTTCTGTTCAGAAGTTATGGTAAATAAGGAGCAGTGGAAAAAAATCATGCGGTTCTAGACAGATACAGATTACAGGCTTTTTGATAGAGATACTCTTGTGATACCCAGTGAGCATCTGTTGGTTACGAAGTGCTTGGTCTCACACACCTTCTCTGTTCATTCTTCTTCTTACTCCAGGCCTCCACCTCTGCTGAAGGCTGATTTTTTTTTGGAACTGTTTTTAAAATATTCCTGAAAGAAGCTGCACTTATAAAACTCTTCTGCGAGTAGCAGGGCCTTTTGTAAGGAGAGATTGATAATGAACTGCAGTGTCTTAAAGACCAGATTTTTAAAGGTATTTAAGTGCTTATAATGACGAAAATTGAATATCTAGATGCTTCTGGAAATCCTTCAAGATGCTTAGCTGTGTCTGTAGATGCTTTGATAAATTTGTTCCAAGTGGTTTGCCTAAGGTGCAGTTAGTCACTGCTAGAGAGTTGAAAAGGGAAACTTTCTCTTACTGATGTAGCCATTAATCATTTTTGCCTTCTTTATGACAAAGCAATTGGAAAATACAGCTTTATAAGATCTGATGGAATAGGGAAGAAATAGCAATGAGTTATAAAAGAAAACTTAAGTTCAGCTTTCAGTAGACTTCTCCTGTAAGCTCATGCTTATAATTGTAATGGATGAAGGAAGCCTCCCACTGTTGGTTAAGTCTCTATAATCACCACACGGTTAATCAAAATTATTTGCTAAATGCTTTCTACTATGCAGTTGAGGATCTGTCAAGTATTAGTTAGCAGGTCTTTGAGAGAATTTGATCTGTTCAATGCATTTTGACAGTAAAAATCACATGCTATTGTATCTCTTTTCTGGTTGATCATAGTTCTTGTTGCAAACTTAGTATCTGGTTTGAGTATTTAGTGTTTCCAAGTTTGCATTCACTTTTCTTGATATCATGTCATTTACTTACAAACACTGGGTGAGTATTTACTCAGTCCCCACAAGTAGCTTTTGTCAGTGTAATCTGTTTGCCTGTTTTTCATCATGATTGCATGTTCTCAGTTTACTGATTTTCTCATCAAATGTTTTTGTTTCCATTAACCAGGATGCTGAGAAATTGGCCGGTGAAGAGCATGCCTGGAAAGAAGTCAAAGAAGCTGTAAATGAAATGAGATATCCAAAATCAAAAGAAGGTATCCTTTCAGTGACAGGCTACAGTCTGTCATTCAGTTTTGAAAATAATCCAGAGAGCCCCTTAATAAGCAGTTCATCTTTTGAGATTTATTTCCTAAAGGTTTAAATTTCTATGTTGTTTTAAAATGTATTTTTAATTAATTTGATGTTTAAGCCATGTAATATTCTTAATTGTATTAATAATAATAGAGTCTCTGATTACTGGAACTGCTTCATGGCAGGGATAGTAGGTATCTAGGATGTGAAGGGATATTTTTGCTCAGGCTTAGATTTCTACCATTACAGCCCACCACTTCATGTAAGTCCAATTCTAAATGAGATAAAGCTTAATCTGAAACATCATTGAATTCTTTGTCCGATTACTCCCATTGTGATCATTTCCAGGTTCTCAT
>KL257934.1:0-18484 GCA_000699545.1 Podiceps cristatus | reverse complement strand
TCTTTCAAATAGCACTAGGTTACCTTTTTAAATAAATACACTCCCTTCCCACTCTTCCCCACCTGTCCAGGAATATTGAGAACTACCTTTTTTCTGCCCTTCACCCACGTTACAATACACAGATGTGATGGACACTATATAACCAAGCCGTTCCTCAACGGCGCGATGTCCGATCAAGTCCATGTATGTATTTCTTAAAGCACAGTGCAATTTTAGTCAGAAGCACTTCCCCCCTCCTAATATCTACAAACAAATAAAACCTATTTTTAAATCAGTATTAGAAGTCAACAGTCTCGTTTCGCCTGCATCCTCAAAACAAGACTGTTTTGCTTGTTAGAAAGTACACCTACGATTGAAGATGTTTAAAACATGAGGTCTACTTGGTGCTGCAGTGTGGGTATGGAACCTGCAGGAGTCCCAGGCTTCTCAAGTTGCCTTTGACTTACTTCTCCTTCATTTTTTTCAAATAACGAGCCCGTATTTGTTTGTTTGTTTTCATGAGTAAATTAATGACAGCAGGCGTAGGTAGAAGAGAGGAGATCCATCCCTAAAAGAAAAAAAAATTCAAGGGGAAAAGTCTCAGCTTTTTATAGCCTGCACCAAGTAGTGAAATCTAACAGTTACCAGCACACACAAATATTACCAAATTATTAGATGTTAAAGAACAAAAAAATTCAATATTCAAAATTATTCTTTATTCTTCTTCCATAATAAACACATGTAAAGGACATTCCAGATCCTTACGCTTTCTATGGTGACTTACCATGAGTGCATGGGGTAGGTACCCGTTGGTCTGGGACTGCAGGCCTACCGTGCCTAAGGCAGCTCTGACGTACGTTTCGGGACTGGGCTTATCAAAGGTCGGCTTGCGGATCTTGGACATTTTTGTTGCCACATAATACGGTAGAACACTCTGCATGTAGGAAAGATCATGTCAAGCAGAGAATACTTTCAGATTCATTTACAGGTCCATCAAGGAATTAAAATCGTTGGAAGTTAGGTAACCTGCATACTGAATTCTAGCTTAAGGCAGCCTTCTTTGCAGTTCTGGTTATAAGATCACAGCGTACAGCGTCAAAAACATTTTCAATCAGATAACTTGTGGGCCACACTTGGCATGAGGACAGATAGCTTAGTGGTCTGTTGACAGTCAGCACTCCCCAGCTAGGGCCCTAGAAAAACTACTCTTGCAAGCACACAGCTGAAAAGCCTTTCTTCATGAGAGGAAAAACTTCTTTCCAGGTGTTTAACAGAAAATGCTGCAGCGTTGCTTCTCTGTAGCAAACCCGGAGTGTTTGCTTGGGAAGGAGGCGCAGAACCCAAGGCAGGGATTTTACACCTGAGTACAGCTCCTCTCACACTGAGCTTATAGCTCCACAGGAGGGCTTAGAGGAAGGGGGAGAGAGCAGTCCCAGATGGAACACCTCAAGAACAGAAGGATCAAGAAGTGGAGCACAGTTAATGGGCTTTTATAGCAATGCGCGGAAGAAACAGAAAAGGTGATGGTGAGACTTGGCCCTGACATGATGGAAAAGCCAGAGGAAGTTGCACGGGTATGTGGTTGACAGAGGGACACTGGTACCACAAGGGCATATCCATAGTAAGGCAAGATAGACCTGGGGGATGCAAAACCACATTCGATGTATCCCCAGATCATGACACCGGAAAAGGGAAATGCATATATGCTTGCACACTAGGAAGCAACCCTCTTTCCCCATAGTTGTGGTTTAGGCATTGCTTTCAACTCATCCTCCATCTTGTCCTCAAAAAAAAAAAAAAAGTAATCAAAAAGCCCTGGTCTTTTTTTTTTTTTTTATCAACATACCAGATCTCCCAAGCTTGGAAAGGTTGGAGCCTTATCACTTTGACAAGGACCTCCTAAAACCCTTGACAGTTCGTCTGTGGCTCTACTAGTGATTCAATACATACGGTCACTACTGCCCATCACAGTAGCGAGCGCTACGATTCACGTACCTTTACAGCAGATGTCTGAGAAGCATGCATCCACTTACGTGACACTAATGGATTTTTAAATGAGAATACCATTTCGAAACTCAGTATATATTTGGGCAAGTTAGTTTGGAAACCTGCTTCCCCACATTAGTCTCAAAGAACAATGACCACACATGCTTGACCAGAAACATTAGTTTTACTATCACACTTTCAGAAGCAGAGCACAGCGGGGAAAGGATGACTTGAACTCTCATTGACTATTTATCCATGCCATGGCTGTGCACATTTCATCAGGAATTCGACTGCCACAAACAGGAAGCATTGGTACGTCTGCTCATTCCTTCACCTTAGAACATTAAAACTGTGCACTTCTCTCAAAGTAGGACACTCAAAAATATACTGTATGAGTCCACTTTCAAATGGAGAGAAAAAACATGGAGATCTGAATTTCAGAAGTGTCAGTGGTTACCATTGCCTTTAAAGTTGCCAAAAGCTACAAATGCTTGGATAAGAAAACTACTCTTTCTGTTACCGTAACAGCACAGGCACCTAGTTTCAGCTCCAGAATGTGAACCTCCTCCATTTTTTGGATTATATTGCTAAACTTTTTCTTATTTCTAAAAGAAAACAGTTCTAAGCTTCTTATTCACCACCAAATGACATCTGCAACATCCCCACACAGAGTGGCATGGTGGTTACAGTTAAGATTTTTCTGACTTCCTCTGCTGAAAACACACTTAGGTGAACTGCACTACCCATTTACACCACTGGATAGCATGAAGGGGCAAACAATTGTGCGTGAGGATACTTGAAAAAGCAAGCATCCAGTAGCACTACTGGTTAGCGATTGATCCACAGACTTCAAGGCACACAGAAGCATAGGATTACACTCCAACATTTTTTGCCTCCCAAATGCTCTCTAGAAAAGAGACAGGTATTTAATTACAGAAACGTAAGATTTGCCATCTTCCCATTAACTGTGCCATATTTTAACAGCTATGAAGAGACCTGTTGAATCTATTAAGTTAGTTTTCTCCCCTTCTAACTCCCAATCAAGGATCTCAGACATTCATGAGCGATATCTAAAACTAGCATGACAGATTAAAACCAAAACCAAAACAAAAACAAACCAAAAAACTTTTGCTGCCTAAAGCCTTTCAGCATTTTGTATTCAGGCAGACATAAACCCACACTGCCTGGGCAAGGAACTGTATGGAAAATTCCCTGTCTTTATCCAGAGAAAGCCAAGCCTCCTCTTCAGTTTCAAAACATGCCTTAAAAGTGGTTTATTGTCAATGCAATGTCTCTTGCCCTCCTAAAACATTTGCCAGTGCTCACAGCTCTGATGCTTATTAAAATGGGCCGGCACTCAGAATTGGGGTCTTGAATGTTATATGGATGCAAGAACTGATCTCAAATCCTGAACAGAAGCCTCTACTAATTATGCTACATTCACATTGAAATAAGCCCCCAAAAGTCAGAATAGCTTGTTTACACAATTTTTATCACCGATTTTACCTTATTTTTTAAAAAAGACCTGAACTCTTGAGTGTTTCCAAAGAAGTCTCTTTTCTTTTTTTGGGAGGCTGGCAGACATAAAGGAGAAATGGAAGAATTGCAGCAACCAAAGCTGACATGTACAGAAAGCTAAAAAGTTTTGGAGGGCAATGCCATTAGTCTGGTGACAGCACACTTTTGTGAATACCTGAAGAGAGTGAGATGGGCTTGTTCAGTGCAGTGAAAGGAGGCTGGTGGTGACCCAATACCTGCTTACAGTTATTTCAAGGGCAGTTCTGAAGATGAGAGCCAAACTCTTTGTGGTAGCGCCAGATGAAGTAACAGGAGGCAAAAATGTCAATTTTGGCTGTCAACTTTCAGGCTGGACACTAAGGAAACAACCTGATTGCTAGGAGAACAGTGCAACACTAACAGGTTGTCCAGAGAGGTCTTGAAAACCTAGAAGGTTTTCAAGATTTGGCTGGATAAAGCCACAACTAGCCCATGACCTTGTAATAGCAGCAGTCCCACTGTTAATGCTAGGAGAGCAGAAGGTTAGACTAGAAAACTTCCTAGAGATCCCTTCAAACAAACACTTCCATGATTCTGTGATCTGATATTTTACATAGTGGGTATGGTGGAAGAAAACAGGTAGCGGACGTTTTCACTGTTCTACTTTTACTATGGGTAGCAACGAAGCATAGAGGGAAAATGTCAATACTGACTAAAGTTAAAAAAAAAGAGAGAAAAGAAAGGGGTAAAGAACCAAGCAGTATATTCAAAGATCAAGTTTCAGAAAAGTCTGCAGAAACCCTTTTTCCAAAAAAAGTCTCAAGAGAAGTCCTTGTCATCGTCTTCCTTATTCTTTTTGCCTATCTCTGTCTCTCCATGTAAACACAGAATTTTAATCTATGCTATTATTGTGCTGCTTATGTAAAATTAAGCAAGTCTATCAACTAGAAAGTGTATATTTTTAATCTAAAGATGTATGCATTGCAATAAAAGCATTATATACTGTCAAAACTAAGCTTCCACAGAGAAGGTGATCCACTTGAGCAAAACTGGTATACCTTAGGTTGAACTTCAGAAATTGGTAAAATACCACCTGTACTGTGTTTCTGCTTTTCAGGCAGTGGAACTCTGCAGGTATCAGCATGGCACAAATTAACTGTTTTCAGCGGTGATCTCAACTGGAAGCACATTTCTGGAATTAAAAGCGCTACATTTCTGAAGGTCAGAGAGATGAATTTCAAAGAATCTAAAGGCAAGACAGTCTTCCAAAGGGCTTGAAGAAGATACGTCAGCTAGTCTTCACAGGCCGGTACTGTAATATTCATTAGTGGCTTATAGTGACTTAGGCTGGAACAAGACGACAAGGACATGGACTGCAATAAAATTAGCATAACAAATTGAAGCTATTGGACATCAGGCCCACATAACTCAATGACATGCACTCTCTACATTTAGGGGAAAAAAAGCAGTGCTGTCAGGAATTCAGCACGCTTAGCCAACAGGGGAGTTACAAAAAGACAGCTTACCACAACCTGTTACATTTTGTACAGGAAAAGGGAATTGTTGATACAGAAAGCCAGATTTGATTCTTCATGATTTATAGTGTTAAAAACGTAAGACATTGAAAACTTTTTACGAGCTTTCCATATCCAAATGCTAGTGCAGGAAGGCATTTCTATCTACATTCGTCCTGTGTTTAATGCCTTTAGCCAAGCATGAGTTACTAGGCTGTTCCCCTTTTCAGTTTCAATAGGTACTCCATAGTCATAAGCAAGCAGTACCTGCTCCTTTGTTTTCCCCTCAAACTGACAGAGTACTCCTATTTAAGCAAAGTTTGGGGAGGAGGATACTGCCTAGTTACCAATGCACATAGAAACAACACATCTCAAAGATCATAGAATAGAATCATAGAATTGTCAAGGTTGGAAAAGACCCTTAAGATCATCGAGTCCAACCGTTAACCCATCACTGCCAAGTCCATCTATACCATGTCCTCAAGCACCACATCTATCCGTTCTTTAAATACCTTCAGGGATGGAGATTCAACCACTTCCCTGAGCAGCCTGTTCCAATGCCTGACCACCCTTTCGGTGAAGAAGTTTTTCCTAATATCTAACCTAAACCTCCCCTGGCACAGCTTGAGGCCGTTTCCTTTTGTTCTATCACTCGTTACTAGGGAGAAGAGACCGACCCCCACCTCGCTACAACCTCCTTTGAGGTAGTTGTAGAGAGCAACAAGGTCTCCCCTCAGCCTCCTCTTCTCCAGACTAAACAACCCCAGCTCCCTCAGCCGCTCCTCATAAGGCTTGTGCTCTAGACCCTTCACCAACTTCGTTGCCCTCCTCTGGACACGCTCCAGCACCTCGATGTCCTTCTTGTAGTGAGGGGCCCAGAACTGAACACAGCACTCGAGGTGTGGCCTCACCAGCACCGAGTACAGGGGCACTATCACCTCCCTGGTCCTACTGGCCACATTATTCTTGATACAGGCAAGATGTAACACTTCTTTCTTCTGAAAGTATATATCTTGCAATACTCTTACACTGAGGTAACTATCAGCAGCTTTACCTGAGAAAGCAGAGGAAGAGCTGAGACATCCTACCGCAACACGCACACAGGCAGAATCACCGTACCCAGCTCTAGTGTCAGGCAAGCTGCATGTTGAAGGAGCCCATGCCTCACGGTTTGTAGGTAGGTCAGAGCAGGAAAGAAATCCTACCAGAAGACTTTGTAGTATTGATGGAGAAAACAGAAATACTCTACCAGTTCCTTCAGTTTTATTTGGAGACTGTGACCACAGATTAAGAGAGGGCCATACTGTGCATAGATGAAACGGATCAGAAGAACAGCTGTCTGATAATGAAGCTAGATCTGCAAGTAATACCACTTGAACCATACTAGGGAGATAAAAGTAGTATAGAAGGGTAAAGCAAAAAGGAAGCTGTAAGGAACTTGCAGTATGGTTGTCCTGGTTTCAGCCAGGATGGAGCTGGTTTTGCCTTCAGCAGCTCCTGTGGTTTGGATTTAGCATGTGAAACATGGTGACAGCACGCTGCTGGTGTTGGTGGCTGCTGAACGATCAAGGACATTTTGCAGTTTTCCAGGTTTTGCTGATGTGCAGGTGCAGAAACCTGGGAGGGCACAGCCAGAAGAGTTGATCCAAACTGTCCAGAGAGAGTGTTCCATACCATAGATGGCATGGCTGGTGTAAGGGAGGGTCAGCCATTGCTCTCAGGCTCTGGTTCCTTGTTGGGTTCACTTTCTGTTCATGTTCCATTCTTGTTACTTTATTTTTGGTTTACTTCATTCGGGCCTGTTTGTTCGTCTGCCTGTTCCCTCACTTGCTCTCTCTGGCACTTGCTGTTCTGGGATGGCTGCAGGGGAATATCCCTGCTCCCTGGCTGCTGCTGGGGACGGGCTGTGTCGGTCCTCAGGAGCTGAGAAATTGTGCATTGTTCATTTTGTATATTCTATTATCCTTTTACATTATTATTATAATTAACATATTTTTATCTTCTCCTTTGCTGCCCTGGTAAAGTGTTTTTATCTCAACCCGCGAGCTTGTGCTCTGATTCTCCTCCTCACCCCACCGGGGAGGGGAAGGGTGAGTGAGTGGCTGCGTGGTCGGGTTATCATTCAGGGTTACACCATGACAATGGTAAAAATGACCCATTGCTAGACAGTTTGGGGCTAAAGCCGGGGAAAAGGTTGGAAAGTCCTGTGAGACGACAAAGTAACAAGGAGACATAAACCACTAAAAGTTGCTCTAGCTTAATTCACTTCACGAACTGAGAGCACCCACGAACCACCCCGAACACTGAACATGTACCCGTTCAGAGTGCTACTTTTTCATGCATCCTTCATTGCTGACAGTGGTTTCGCTGAAGGTACATCCCAGGGTGCTAGGACACACCATCAAGCACTCTCAGAAGTTATGCTTTGGGATCTCTACAGCAAGTTATAATCTGTTACCAGCATAAAACTAATATCATCTAGTCTCTTCTCAAGAAGGGCTGTAACAGCAGTAGTTAGGGAGCACCCTTGCTAGCTTCCTCTCCACTGCCAGCAGACCCCAACATAAACAGCATCTTATGATGTTTAGTGTAAGGTTTAAATCTAGATTTAAATGAGGTTTCTATTAAAGGGTCAATGACTACATGTGAATAGCTCACCCAGCAATTGTCTTTTTTCTTAACACAATCCTCTCTCAGGAACTGGGACAGGACATTTTCCTAAACAATTCTGACTAAACATCTGGGTACTAAACTGCAGGACATTTCCTGGTGATAAGTTCTTGTTTTGCTAGGTATGCTTAAAGAGGGAGGAAAAAAAAAAAATCCAGCACATCAAAAAGGTAACATAGCCCTAGGTTTGTAACAACTTCTCTATGGGTTCAGCCAGTAACAAAAGCTGTGCTCTCATGCTTAATAATTTAACAATTAAGGTAGGCAACTCTGTACCTTATTCCTCATAGGGCCTTCAGAGTTCAGATGGTTTTGAGAACCACCAGACAGAACAGGGGAAGGACAGGCACGGGCATAGGCTAACCCTATTTGTAAGAAGATCCAAAATCGAATTTAAAAAAGATACACCACTGTCTTCACAGTACAGGTAAGATCTTCTACCACCCTTCAAACTGACTATTGCTCTGGAAAGCAACAGGTGTAACAAGTAATGAAAAACTCAGTGTTTGCAACCAAAGCTGGAAATTCCAGCCAAGTCTTGGAAGGAAACACTAAGAGTATGTGAGAAGTGATATTAAAGCAAAATCACAAAGTAGTGAGAGTGGCTTGGTTTGCTTTTACACCCCACCAAAAGTAATTAAAGCCATGGAAGGCAAACAAATGAGGGGAAAAAGCAAGACTCATTAGTAACATGCAAAGGCAGTACTAAAGAAAATTAAGTCAATCCATTACATAAAAAGGGTCTTTGAGGCCTTTGTTCTTGCTACTATGCTTACCCTAGCAGTTGACTCACTGGTGCTGCAGGGACTGGACTGCTGCTATTCTAGTCTTTTGAGCTGTTACCCATTGAATCTCTGTACAAATGCACTCCAGAAGTGCATTCCAATAGATTAAGTTGTATAAAGATGTATACTACAGAGTTGTACACAGCTTTATGGAGTATTTTATACTTAAAGGTTCAATTACCCCCACCAGCTAAAAATATCGCTGCCCCCCCAAAAAAACTAACAAAACCCTCCCCATGTGTTCTGTTGCCTCAAGATGCATCGTTTCAGAGTAACTTAAGCAAGCTGCTAATGGGATGATCAAAGGGAATCCTTATCCTTCATCTGCGTCACATATTCATGAATAAGAGAATATGCTGATTCCCTTTTGTTACCAAGACACTGATGTTGCTGTGGTAACCACACCGACATGAAACAAACTCCACTCACCTGCACAATGATGCCCTTGCTCTTGTATTCTGCATGGAGGCCTCGGGAGAAGTAATCCACAAAAGCCTAGAGAGAAAGGAAGGGAAACATGCAGCATGCTATGCATTAAAATGGAAACTACAGTTTGCAGGTTTTTGTAAGCATATTTGAATTACTATTTATAGTTCCTGTTTTCAAAGTGAAAAACCTTAGGTTTTCAAAGAAACTTTGAATATTAGAGCAATGCCATCTGAATAGAAACCCTATGCTTACAAAGCATTTTAGAGGGAAAATAAACTAGATTGGTTACATAAAGCCTAGTTAAAAAGGGAAAATAAGACTTTGTGCGTTCACATTATTCACTACTTATGTCATCTCCTTAGATGACCTTTTTTTTTTAAAGAGCGATTTAAGTAGGTTTCTTTTGCGCATGGTTTTTAAAACATAGTGTTTAAATATTTTGTCTTCTGCCTCTATGCTTTTAAGAAATACCACCCTATGGTGATACTTCTTATTCCTGAAGTCCACCTCCACAGATTCTCTTCCAAACTTTAGAAATTTTAGAAGTTACAAGACTAAGAGTTTAAGGAAAGAAGTGAAAAGGCTTAAAAGGTGGATGCTAGTACCTGCCATATCTGATACAGTCACCTCCATGACCATGCCAAGAAAATACTGTCCTTATAACCCAAGGCTACTCAGCAGTTCAAACCAGCATGGATTCCCCCTTCTGGACTCCTTCTAAAGCACCTTTCCAATTCTCCCTCCTGCAGTCCAGTGAGACAAAATATCAGGTTCTGCTGTGGTTTCTTGTTTTAGTGAAACGATACCGCAAAGTAGAATGGCGTACCTTCAACTGAAGACTAAACTATCTTATCTGTGCTTGGAGCTAAAATAAACACTAAATTAATTCAAGTATTTAAGCAGCTATTGCTTCAGACCAGCTTTAAAACAAACAGCAAAGCTCTAATATTGCACCTGATTTACAGTCTGTCTTTGATGACCATGTCACCATGGACTAACAGAAGTCCTAGCTGAAACCAGTGCTTAAAGCTTGCAGTGCCCAGTGTGAACTCAGCCCATACAAGAAGCAAAAGAAACACTCCCACGGTACTGGGCTATTTCTATAGAGACTTTTCTGAGCATGCACACGGTCTGAGAGAAAACTAGATGTTGCTGTGTAGCAGATAGGTCTTAAGTTGCAGATACAAGCTAGGAGGAGGCTCGTTAAACCAAAAAAAAAAAAAAAGCTTATCTTCTGCCCAGCTCTTCTTTCCTTCTCCCTTTCCTCCAAGTAGAAGTTCTTCATGAAATCCAGTATTCAACAAGTCTCTGAAAATCAGGGCTAGCAGCAATGATTCAATTCAGCTAGTCGTGCTATTGCAACAATAAGGCACTTGCATGGACATGCAAATAGTTCAGTGCAGTCCCAGAACACAGTTGACAGTTGTATGTGGTAACTCCACAGAGTATGTCAATAATCCATTAAAAATAAATAAAAAACTATACTGTGGTAATCAAAGGGCTTTGATCATTTAAATTTCTAACTATTTCTACATGACAGAGGCCTGAAATCAGTTACTGCTCCAAATATGGAGAGACAGTATAAAGGGACTGCCACCTCTGCTGGTTGTAAAGAGCTCACAGTAAAGAGAATGTTCATTTTACAGGAGAAAAAAAAGCAACTTCCAGCATCCAAATAAACTTTGGAGTTTTTCTTCTTGAAGAATTTATTCCAAGACAAGGTGGGTTTTCTACCTCCAGATCCTCAAGCATCCCCACAGCCTCTAACTTAAAACAGTCTTAAGACCATCATCTAATTAAGCATCTTCTGAATAAACAGATAAATATTGCATTAAGAAAACTTCTCGAATATCCAGTAGCAAATGCAAATATTAAAGACATGAAATATGATATTTTTTTCCCCCAGTCACTTCTCATTAGTATTGATGCAAGTACATAGGTAAGCCTGTCAAAAATAGGACTATGATTCCTTTAAAAGTGTCTCATTTCATTATAAAATAGGGAATCCTCCACGGGAAGGTTAAAGATTTGGACTGCGTCCTGATAATTAGCCAAAGCCATTGACTTAGACCTGAAGGGTACTATACTTTAAACCCCCTCTATATAGATCAGGGAAAAAAACCCTAGAAATTGCAGATACAGTCTTTCTATAGCTACATTAGGGGGAGTCACTTTCATGCTTACTAATCTTGCTGTGGTAGATGATGAGCAGTGCTGAGAACAGGCAGATAACTTAACCTGTAATTGAGATTTTTAGGGGGAGGGGAGGAAATATTTGAGACTCTCATTGGAAAAAAAAAAAAAAAAAAAAGACTAACCAAAGCAGTATAAGGCATATTATTACTAAAATCAGAAGCTCAATTCATTCCATAAAGCTGAAGGCACTGCCACAACGCAAGTGACCTTTCGTATTAAAACAAAGAACTGTGCTCTCAGGAATCAGCTATTTCAAGAGCAAATTTTATCAGCTAAAATTAATTCAGGCTTTCATCATTTCTAAACTTAAAATATCCCCTCCTTCAGTATGAATAAAATAGTATGCACCAATTCCTTTCTGGAAATATGAAGACGTTACTGAGAGTCTAGAGGAAACAGGTCTGTTCTGACACAATTGACACTACTGAAGCTTTCTTCATCCTGTCAAGGTTCTGCTTAGACTCTGAAATCCTTGAAGTATTTAAAGGAAATATTAGCTGAAAAAGCTGTAGTGCCATACTGCTTTAATACCAGCATAAACATCTCTTGCATTTAGTTGTATCATGTATACTTCAGTTCCATACTGTGCACCCATATTCTGTCTATACAGCATTAACTGGAGAACTTTTAGGTGAACATTTTAAGTATCTCTGGGAAAAAAAGAAAAAAAAAAAAAAAAAAAGACCAAACTGTCCTGGTAACACAAAGAGAAACCAGAGCAGGTAAGTTTAACATGAAATGTAGATCTAGAGACGTAACTTCTGAACTGGTAAAATAAATCAGCCTATTATGGAAAAGGACAGGAAATTTCAGTATAAGGAGTGTCTGGCTAAGCGGGGAGCTTCCTGACAAACTAAAAATGAGCGTACAAGAGACAGAAGCAAGAAGTAAAAAAAGAGAAACATAAGACATTGGTTACTTAGGAGTAAAATCCAAGCTAGGAAAAGACTATCAAAGGACATTAAGGGTAGCAGTAAAGGATCCTACAGGTACACTACTTTCAAGAGGAATTCCAGAAAAATGAGAGTCTGTTGGCGGATGAGATAAAGGACAGAAAAAGGTTAAGGTATTCAACACTTCTCTTGCCTCTGCACAGCCAGAGCCTGCTCACGTGCCTCTGCAGGCACCAGCTTTGTTAGCAAAAGAGATAGGCAGGGACAGCAACAATTTAGGGACTACTTACAGAAGCTTAAAGTATTCAAATCCATGGAGCCACCATGGATTCACTCAAGAGAGCTGAAAGAACTAGTCCAGACGTATACAATTCTGCTGCCTAGAATATCTGAAAAACTATGGAAACTGGGGGAGGTCTTTGACAACTGGAAGAGGGCTACCATATCACTCCTCTTGGAATTTATTTTTAAGTACATAAAGATACATCAGGAAAAGTCAACATAGATTTACCAACAGCCAATCATGTTTGACCAACTAAATTGCTCTCTACAACAGACTGGACTAGCTTTGCAGATGAGGGAAACAGATTTTTAATTTGTATAAACTATGCATGCGTCTGTGTGTGCATAGATATATTTTCACCATCCTCTGCAGCATGCTCATTTGGAAGTTGAGCAGATACATGCTGAAACGACAAGCTGCTGGCCAGACTGGAAACTGGCTGGACTACCAGGCTCAAAAGACCTTGATCAATAACTTGACATCTGGCTGATGAAAAGCAGAGAATTCTACAGATCAATACAGAGATCAATATTCTTTAGTATCTCCTATCAGTGACCTAGATGATGACACAGAGCACACCCTCTGCAAATTTGCAGATGACATCATCAAATGGAGCAGCTGACGTGACAGAGCTTCAGTCCAAAGAGACCCTAATTAACTTGACTATTGTTAAGCACCATGAGACTTCTTGACTGGCACAGAGTGAAGCGCAAAGTTCTGCAAACAAAGCGAGATAATGTCATGCCTTAATTTTGGTCAAGTAGTAGCCCTGCTGCAAAGAACCTGGAATTTATGGCAGCTGCCAGGGAGAAAATAAGCCACTAATCCACTTGCCACAAGAACATCGCACAACCTACTGGGCTACATTAGCAGGATGTATGGTCAGCAGATCAAGGGGAGTTGACTATTTAGTAATGGCAAGGCCCTAGACCTCTATCCTTTCTCTTATCTAAAGGCTAAACTTAAGGCAACTCATAAAAAAGGAGGACAAACGTTTGCTTCCAGCAAGCACCAGAAGAGTTCTACTTAAAGAAATATATATACATATATGTTGAAGATGCACATCTTCAGTAAGATTAGGGGGAAAAAAAGTTTCAAAGTCAAAATAATAAAGTATGTTAAACTTAGTCAATGTCCTTTCTCAACCTCACACTAAGCTTGCTTGGTACACTAGCATCCTTTTCCATGCAGAAGTAGAATGCATGGTGAAATATATAAAATAGTCATTTCCACACCAGGAAACCCTTACACTCATGTTTCTCTTGACCTTCCAGCTTTTGCTATTGGAAAAATTTAAGTCAGAAACTCTGTACTTTTAGTTCATGAAAGCACCACTAGATGGACACCAAAACACTCCTGTCGCGTTGGCTTTTGTGTGACACTTGATTTCAGTGTGGAAAAGAACACTTACCTTGGTTGCAGAGTAAAGAGTCAGCAGTGGAGTTGGATACATCCCAGCAGCTGAGGAGATATTCAGGATTACCCCTTTTGATCTGAAAGGCAGTGAAGATACATTATCATGAAATAAAGGAAACATCTTTCATGTTTCAGAAAATTACTGCAAGCCTAAAGAAAACCTTTAGGATGCAACTGAGATTAAGAGCTGTTTAAAAACTCCAACCAAATCCTAAATTGAAGTTTACTAATATGAGTAAGCACAACATAAGTATTCAAGCACCTGGTATAAATCAGGAACAAATCCAAGGTCAATATAGCAAGAGAATCAAGCTCCAGACATATGTACACACACACACACCGGGCTAAACTATGCCAAACCAATATAGCAAAGCTGGCACAACTCCAAAAGGCAACTTCTAAGTCTCAGGCAAAGGTGGCAGAAATGGCAGCGTAAGTTTGTTGTACAGTTTACAGTTTGATAATCCCTTTCATCTTCTAAATGTTACTTCATGATGGATCTTCAAGATAGGAAGTATCTGAATCTATTGCTCAAACACAAGAGTGTTTTAATATAGCATGGAAGATATTCAGTGGACAACTACAGAAAATAAGAATTGTTTTACAGCTGTATTTCACGATAATATTTAGGTAAGGGTACCAGTCTGAAATTAGCTACCACCCGCTCTGCCAAGCACTTCTAAAGCACGTGCAGGTGAGACGGTAAGACTCCTGGTTTTCCCAACCCACTGACTGATTCTGAGTATGTCTATTTCTGTGACTAGTTTTACCTACAAAACCAGACATATTTGGTGCTAGGTAGAAAGAAGAATTCGTTTTAAAAGCTTCTGGCAAACTAGGGCAAGTACACTGTTAGAAGGTGCTACCAGACAGTCAAGATGCATCTCTGCTTCTTCTTACCCTGTAGTAAATTCAAGCCAGTTTACTGGAATGTACTACTAAGTATGCCATGTTCAGTGCAGAATGGGAACATTCACACGGGTAGGCATCACACAGCTCAACTGCTGCAGATTCACAGAAGAGTTTCTCATCATATTTGTTCATCCCCGTATACCCTGCTGCCACAATGACTGAAGTAGCCATCGTGAAAATAAACAGCTGAGCTTAACTGACCCTTAAAAATTAAAACGATGTAACTCTGAAAATTGTGACAACAGATTCAAACTAACATGGCTTCTGCCATGATATAAGTGTGAATTAAATCTGTGATGGATTCACCTCTAGAAATGAGATGGCTAACGTGACAGAAAAGAATGGTTTCAGTCATTTGGAATTTCAAACACCTTTGCCAAAATTCATCGTGTTCTTCAGGAGTTATCTGTAAGGCTTGGTTGGTGAAATAAAGTAGTAATGTGGATCAAAATATGTAGTATGTAGAATGTAGAAAATAAGATCACAAAGTAATAATGAATTTTCACGACAGCAAAAGGTTAAAAGTGGATGCCAGAAATTATTGATATCAAGACAGGTGGTGCTTGTGATATTTATTCATGAGCTCAAATGGGGATTAGCAGTGAAATGAGTATTCATGGAGTTTTTAAGAGATTACCAGATTAGAGAATACTATAAGGAATGGCAGATGAAAAAAATCAATATTAGCAAAATCAACAACGCATACTAAAGAAAATAATGAGAATTATTCACAAGCCTTGCAGGACTCTAAGTCAACTATCTGCTCTCTGGAAAACCCGAGCAAAGTCCACAAAGAGTTCTCTTTTGTGCAGCAGTCACCAAAACCAGTCAAATAAAAGGATGGTGGGAATGGCAGGGACAGATCCACCACCACTGAAATCTTGTACTACAGCCTATGGAACACTTTTATCCCCCCCAAATATAGGGCAGAAATATTAAGAACCCAAGGATTTAAGAAAGGGGAATACCCCTGATACATCAATGTGGTGAAAAGAGTGGTTCAATTTCGCTGTTTAAGAGACTATTAAGAGCAGCCATGATAAGAGTATACAGACTAATGAATGACACAGATCAAGTTCCTGATTTATCCTCTCAGAATACAAAAGAAAGATGACATTTATTTAAACAAAAGACTGAAATTTAGATCTGATAAAAGGAAGTGTTCTTCCCGTATTCAGTCTACGGGAGTACTTACCACAAAACTTAATTGAGGATAAAGGCTTAACAAGATTCAAATAGGGGTAAGCATATATATGGATAAACACAAGCTTCGTGCTTATAAAACAAACTGAAGCTTTAGGAAAGAGGTTGGCGTTTAGGCTGTAAAGCACAGCTCTTGCAGCGTCTGGCTAGACTGCAACTCTCCAGCAGCAGTGACCATCATCTAGTTGCAGTGAATTAATGGTCTGATCCAGTGAAGAAAACCCTCTTGGAAACACAACAAATTAACAGCAGCCCCTTGCAGAAGCTCCATATATTGGTCTCTCTGAATCAGTCAATGCCACTGTGAGTTTTGTGGGTTGTATTTTTTAAAGGAAACAGTCCTAGCCCTAAAAGCTCATAATGTAAACCCTCCAGATAAATGGAAATTGAGAAGCTTCCATATAGGGGGAACACTTCCAGTTACTTCAATTACAATTTTGCTTCCTAGAGGAATTGCAGAAGCAATGAGGTTCTGAAGTACTACGCCAGCGTCAATGCAACAAAGAAATTCTGTCTCCATCCAACTCAACTGTGCACTTTAAAAAAAAATAAATGAAAACAAAATGGTCAAGATGAGGAGAGCCAGGCCCACACCCTCACACCTCCCCATCATTCTACCTTAAGCGGTCCAGTGCCAGGGAGGCTATATTTAGCCATCCCCCTGTTGCTGTGGCAACCAGCGCCTGCTCCAGCTGCACGCCAAGTGGAAAGAGCAAGCTTCCTCTGTAATGTAATTATGCACTTGCTACTTCCCTGGCAATAAATACCATAGTTTGATATTTGTCTAGAAACAGTCAACTGATTTTTGTTGTTGTGGGTGGTTTTTGGTGGGTTTTTTTTTGTTGTTGTTGTTCCCAAAGACATCAAACCTCAATTTTCAGTTCTATGAGTCCCCTACCTTAGACAGTAGCCTGAAAATTTACAAAACAACTGTTCATTTAAGCGTAATAGGAAGATGCAGATCATAAATTGTCACTTTAAGTGTTCAGAGCACGGGAGAGAAGCCACAGCAGAAAATCTAAATGCCATTATCAGAAGTGGCACTCATCTAATGCTGCTATGTTTATTATAAATAAAAAGTAACAGACACACCAAGATGTGGTTGTGTTTTCTCCTTATAAACCTGGATGGAAAGCCTGCAAAGTCTGCTCTATTTCTGTACTTGTCTTGTAACATATTGCCATAAACCCAACACTCATATGTAAAAGTACACACGATAGCTGCAAGATGCTATAGCATACTATGTCACATCTATCTACTCAACACGCTATCCTCCTTGAACAACTGAGGAATAACGATGTGATTCCTAGTCTAGTTTTATTCTTAAAGCCTGGAATCCTTTTTCCTAACCTGCAGTCCCATGTGAGAAATTTACGTTTGGCCCAAAGAGCAGCCAAGGACAGCTACCACTCGTTCATGCTCTTGGGTCGGCTGGACAGACAGGTCCTCCTGTGGTTACAGGCTGAGCGGTGCTAATGGCCTCTGAGCTATGACTATGCAGGAGTTGGCAGCTGCAGACATTGCTTCTGTGCACTGCAAACCCAACTGACTTCACAAAACCAAACAGAAAATGGAAGCTTTTTCAAACAGTGTTTCACCGGGACAGAAACCAAGGCCTTCATTCAAATAGAACAGTCATTCAAAGTGGCTGCTTGCATGCAGGAAAAAGTTCAAGATCTGTACTTTTCTTTTTTAAAGCCACTATTAACCATTTCTTTCCAAGCTTCTTTATGAAAATTTATCCTTGGGATTCCTGAGGTAATCATGTAGTTCAAAAAAGCGAGAAGAAAGATGACATGGTGTGCTCAAGGGCAGTCAGAACCAAAAGTCAATGGGATCCTGGTTTGCTGCCTTTCATTCAAATCACCTTACCCAGGTTAATATGTAACAGAAAACACACACACACACAGGGTATTCTGTAAGTAAAGTATACATCATTCTGCCCTAAGAAGCTGAACGGATCAACTCTGCCAAATGGGTAACCATGACATTTCTTTAAACAAAGACAAAACTGAGGCAAAAAACTGCTAGAACTTCAAAGTTCCAAAAATTGATAATAAAACATTAAATCCTTAGAAAGCAGTATGGCTTTGGTCATGTTGGCATCTTCAGAGGGTGGTGGTTTCACAAAAGGCAGGTCCCTTTATCTATCAATAATAGCACATAGGCAAAGAGTAACTTTTGACTTAGAAACCCTGAACAGCTACCACCACCTGCTATAACCCGCATCCTCTACTCCAGCTTTATTGGGAAATACTACATCCCCACACTAGAGCTCTGTCTTGGGTCATCTTTTCCAATTATTTTTTCTTTACATGAAAAACTCTTTCTTATCTATGATTCTATGATCTCCTGATTGTTTAAAAATCTAAGCTCACCATCCCCCTGACATGCTAGACACTGACTCCCATATGGGCCACTACCTCTGACAGTTCGTACCCACAAAGAAATCTAGGTTTAGGTGTGAAACATTTGCTCTGCATCCATGCAAAACTTGAATAATTGAATCCTGATCTGCCATGAAGACTCCCAGATAGCGTGATGATACAAGAATTACCTTTTTTTCTTAATCTTTGTTGGATTTGGAGGTTTTCCCTGTATATATGCTGCTTCTACAGTATTTGTTTGGAGGCAATACCACAGTGACTGTCACGCAGGTTCTCCACAGCTTGCTTCAGTATTGCAAATGTACCTCAGACCTGACCTAGGGCAACCGGGGGG
>KL257933.1:11798-22383 GCA_000699545.1 Podiceps cristatus | reverse complement strand
CCCCCCCCAGATTAGAGTGTAAATAAATACCTAAGAGTTGGCCTTGACTCTCTGCTTTCAGACCTTATATATGCTCTTAATCACAGATGCTTCTGTTATTATATAGCTCAACTATGCAACCTTGACTGTTCTTTTACCAAAAACTGGTCAAAATAGGTTTTTGACAGGTTGCCTTGCCCCTTGGCTTACCCTGGAAGGTGCTGCACCTCTTGTGCCCCTGAATTCCTGCATCATTTAGGAATGGCAAACTCAAAGTCAGGCTAAAAACTCAACGTTCTAATGGTTAATGCTAGTCTGATGACATAGGAAAAAAATTGCCATCCATGACTTGCTAAGGTGAACTTCAGAATCTATTCGCTTCTCTCAGTTTGCAAATGGCTGTATTAATGGAGAAAGTCAAATATCTTATTCGGGCTTTACTTTTAGGTGGCATTTCAAACTGTCATCTTTGTCCACTGGCTTGGCACATTTAAATACGGTAAAATAATCTAAATGAAATGAGGTATTTTGCCCCCCCCCTCCTTTTTTTTTTCTTAACTCTGAACTAAAAATGGCAAATATTTTTTAGGTCAGGGCTGAGACAGGGGCCTTGTCAGCAGATTGGGGCGGCATCACTGATTTGCTTTTCATGAAGAAGAGTGTCGTTCCTGGATGCACAAGTTGCATTTTTCCCTTAAGATGGGTATAAACAAAACTGGAACTTCACGATGTACATCTGAGTTTTACAAAAAATGGCATTAAACTTGGCAAAGGTAACTATTTGAAAGTGCTTCCAACAAATGTCAGACTTGGCATGAAAAAAATGTCACTTTGGTCAAGTAGCTTTTGAGATGCTTGAGTTGTGTTGCAACATCTGATACCTTACTCAACAATTTTTTTAAAGTAAATTTTGAATCGTATACTCCCAAAAATTTCCTGATGATTTTCCCAAGCTAGTCTCACCTGGTCACTGAGACGGCCAACACCGGCACAGCAGCCCCTGGCCTGAGGACCTTAGGAGAGGTGCCTGAAAACAGAAAGAGGAGGATTTCAATGTAGTTTATGTCAAACTTTTGTTTTATTAGCCTTAGTCTTAGCAGTCGCTCTCTGTGCGTGTCTGGGAAGAAGCTTTGCTAGGAAACTCGAGCAGCGTGCCTCTTCCAGCCTGACCAAGTGAAGGCTTTGCAGTGGCCGTCATTGTTGCGGAGGGCGAGGAGGAGAGCTACAAGGTGAGGCAGGATCTTCTGGTACCAACCTCTTTTCTTCCTTCGGGTTAGACTATCCATTTGCATTTCTTCCCTTAGTTCTGATCACTATATTTCCAGAGTTGTCTTTTTTGGTAACCTTTTAGCCCACATAGGTGGGACTGTAACACATAAAATTCCCTATCACTCTTTGTTGCTCGACTTCAAAAAGAGGGCTCTTCCCTTAGTTCTGATCACTATATTTCCAGAGTTGTCTTTTTTGGTAACCTTTTAGCCCACATAGGTGGGACTGTAACACATTTTTAACACTCTTTGTTGCTCGACTTCAGAAAGAGGGCTTTCAATCTTAATTTGGATTTTAATGGACTTTGCCCCTTGTCCTCATTCTGGTCTCTTGTCTGCCTACTGCTCTGTGTGCTCAGCCGCCTTCTCAGTTCCCTGCGGGTGCTGGTCAGTTCTTCCTCTGCTTGGCTAGTGCTTTTCTTCTTGCGAACCTCCTTCTCCTTAATTTTTAGCTCTAGCTGGGGCGTTGATGTGTACAGTACCAGTCACACAATTCTTGTGTGGAATAGCACACAACACTATGTTATCTTGGTCCTTCCCATTGAACCAGAAAGAACATTGTACCTCGAATCTCTTTTCCCCTGAAATACCCAGGGCTGTCTGTACAGCTGTTGGAGCGTTTCAGCAAGTATGGCAGTGTCTTGGAAATAGGTTTTGAAAAGAGATCGTCTGCCACGTCTAGTCAGTCAGACTGATGTCCTTAGTCCTCCTCGCTAGCAGAAGAGCACTGTAATGCTTCGGGCAAGTGTCAGACCGGAGACCCACCATCGTCATGAACAATAAATGCTTTTTGCAGCGGGTTTCCTGAATGTAAATGTTTGCTTTAAGTCTACCAAAAGAGAGAACAAATAAGCAACCGTCTTAGTATCTATTCTTGCTTAATTCATCTGACTTGACGGGGTGAAAAAAAAATGGTACAGGAAGAGCAGGACAGACACACGATGCTACAGCTAGTGCGTTAGCAGGCCCTGCGACCCTGCTGAGCACTGGGGCTTATCCCATGGCTTCGCTCTTCTGTCCGCATTCAAAACCAGGCTACATTTTGAAATAAAAATGGTTAACCTATGTAACAACCAAAAGCACTTCAAAAGAAGGATGGCAGCAAACATCTGGAGGGCACACAGGACTTATTTGTCCTCATTATACGTGTGCATATATACATGTATATATGTGTTCTGTAGCGTGCCTTTCTGTGTGGGTGCTACCTGCAGAGCTCCTGCACCAAAACCCCTGTTTCACTGGCACAGAGACCCAAAGCCCTGCCATGCTGCTTCTGCTCAGTCTTATACGCCAAAGCATTCACCACGGCTACTTCTGCCTTGGCTCTTATTTATTGATGCTTGTGTAGGCTCCTAGACGGTCCTTTGCAAGCACTGTCGGTGCCTCTGGAGAGTGGCTTTCCAAAACTCAGAGATGAAGTGATTTACAAGGAACTGGCAGATGACAGAGTTTTATTTATTTATCTCTAGCGTGAGGTGTAATTTCCTCTGTCACGCTTCTGTCTAATCATAGTAATCAGTATCCAGATCTGCTTGTACAAACACGAGGGTATGGTTTTTAGCCAAATACTCTTAGTGCTGAAATCTTCTGTGTAATTCCTCTGCAATTGTTTATAATCAGAACATACACATTTTGCTGTGGTTTTAATTAGCTGATTACTAGTTATAAAATGTTTTGTATTCACTGTGGTTTTGTAAATTGTTAACTGGTAGCTACCAGTATAATTAAATATTTCAGAGCACTTGGCTATGGTTGCATTGAACTGTGAAGAAATAATGTTATATAGCCAATCAAAAAGAGATACTTGTAAACTCATTTAAAGCGTCAGAGTGTGTTAGGACTATCATGGTGATGCTTATTGCAGGAGAAATTAAAGATACAGTTTTGTGCTAAGAGGCAATACAGAAATTAGTTCCTGAATTAGTTGTTAATTGATTTGGTAATTCCCTCGGGTCTGCATGCTCTTTTTTCCTTTTTCGTTGTTGCATTCAGTTAACAGTGACTATTCCCAGTGCACTTGAAATATTTTTTCCAATTAGATCAAAAGTGCCCTTACATCAGAGGAACGGCTGCAGCTACGTGTACCTGCCTGGAATAATGCTTCATTTGCCTGCAAAAGCTGGATTTGTGTGGCTTGCTGCAGTTGATTTTCATATACCACCCCAAGAAAAGCAGTAGTCCTAAGTATTTGTAAAAAATAGCATTAAAAAGTTGGACTTTTTTCTTTTAATGGACTTTTTTTGCAGTTTCAGGGAGCTTGCTTTACTTCATACCTCTCTTGATACCAGAAGAGTGGAAGGAGCTGATGGTGCCACATGGTACAGCTGGGTGCGCTGCTGGCACGACCCTGCTAGCTCCGGGCGTTTGGCTCTCCCCTGCCCCAGGCTGTGGTGTCTACCTGCCAGTCCCAGGGAGTGGCCTCCACTGGCCCCTAGCCAAAGCAGGCAGGTCTGGGCAAGAACCTCAGCCTGTCTCAGGTTGATATGATTCCTCATCCGTTCCCTGCCTGGCAGTCCATCCCACCGAGTCCTCTGCTTCCTCCCACGTCCAGGGCTCTGCTGCTTTGCCTTCCGCAGATGTCTGAGGGTTGCAGGAGAAAGCTGGAATTTGGGTCTTTGGCTTGTAAAGACTGAATTCCTACTATGTTTCTTTTAATTGGTCTCCTCGTATTTGAGAGTCCCTAAAATGAGCTTTCTCTCTCCTATCCTATAAATCGTCCTTATTTTATCTCTAAATACCTGCAAAAATTGTGCAGTGATAGTCCCAAGACCAAGGTGAGCAAGCCTACAGCTGCTCCACAGGTGTATTTAAAGATCTATAAATGAGATATTATTAATAAACTTTTGAGATAAATTAACTATCATTTGGGTTTGGTTTGGTTTGTTGGGTTTGTTTTGGGGTTTTTTTGCCTGTGACCTGAAGCTACTTGGGAGCCTCTGGTCTTTGTAACAGAAAGAAGCTGGTGGTTTGTGAATGCATTAACCAGTTTTGTTTCAGGGTGACTTGCTTCTTAACTCTTCCCAGCTCCAAAATTTGTTTTTGTGGTGCAATGCATTGGATAGTAAAGATAGTATTCTGTTTTTTATTGAATTTTACTTAATAAATGATTTAAATGTTTATTAGTGTCAATTTTGGCAGGGGGGCATACAATTTCAAAAATAATATTCTGTTTTTCTATATAACACAGCTTCCAAAGAGAGCAAAAGGAGAACACTGCCTTTTAGGGCAATGATAAAACAGCTTCAGGAAAACATTTGAAAGCTTTTTTATTTAATGTTTTGATATCCACATTAATGCTGTAACAGCTCATAGTTGCTTATGATTGCCGGTAAGAGGTGTTCAACCTATTCTGCTTTTTTTTTTTTTTTTTAATCCTATCCAAATGTAATGCTCTTACTTTTTTTCTTAAAAGAGATAAGGAAAAACTTCTGGGTTTGTCTAGCAGCTAATGATTTCCGAGGTGACTCATCAGGTGTGATTATAGCTCTTGCACATCATCAGGATTCAAAAGGAGATATTCCAGCTTTTGTTTGGAATAGAGTGTTGATCGGGTTAAGCATCATTTGAGAGACTGTGGAAAGAAAATGGAAATAGGGAGGAGGAGAGTGCCAGAAGACCTATCGGCCTTTACAGAAATAGTAAGGAAGGAGCTTCTTTTATATCAAAAATTAATTTAGGGGAAAAAAAAAAATCCACCTAACTATGTGTAAAAGGAGCAGATGCTGCTCTTTAGGAGAAACCAGTCAAGGATCTGTTTTCCAGTGGTGTGTTCATAAGAGGAGGGAGAGAGTGTTTGTTTTTTCTCAGGCCCTACCATGAACATCCTGATCTTCTTTTGCCCAGTGCTTGATGCCAGCAGTATATGGGCTCCCCCAGCCTCTGTGCTTTTGGTCCCTGTAACAGTGCAGCAAGCAGGGCTGGAGCCTGCAGAAAGCAAGCCAAGCGGTCTCTCCTGTGAAGCTTTGGACAATTTAATTTAATACACTCGAGGTGTTCTCATCCTGTTCTGCGTGCCAGTGTATCGCAAACCTGGGAGTGCACAATGGAAGCGAGTATAGAACGTGGTGAAGAGGTGTCAGAATAGTTTGGGGGAGAGGAGGAGGGAATGATCGAAAGCAATGTGGGTATAAAAGAGTACATCAATAAAGCAAGCCATAATACGACTTTAAAAAATTTATTAGAATTTTCCAGTGCTGAAATGGTGTCATATATCAAGGTGGCATCTCAATGTGACATGCAGAGATTGACAGCAATGAGGTCACCAAGGTATCTTTGCTGTTGCCCTTAGGCTAAGAACTGGCCCCTGGCCAAAAGGCTTTGACTCAGGGTGGTTGTGTCTAGATACCACTTTAATAGTGGCATCTAGAAAATGCTTACAAGAGGCATTCTTTTTATTTGAGCCATCTACATCTACCCAGATAATTAAACAAAGAAAGAAAGAAACAAACAAAAAAACCCCAAAAAACCCTATGGCATCACTTGGTGGCCTATTGAGTGCATGATTTTATATATGGAGAGTGGAAATAATTGACCTTTAGTTATTTTTAGTGGATGAGATCTGGAGAAGCCTTCGTAGTAACGATCTCTCATGGAGCAATAACAGTTGTAAAGAAAATGACTGCAAACTCTTTGGGACCAAGATGTGCTTTCAGAGCTGTGCGCGTACCATTTGGTTTTCAAGTTCATGGAAGCTTGTTCAAGGTATCGGTGCAAACCGAACGTTCCTCTCGCGAAAATGCCTTTGTTTCGCGGGACTGCTGTGCGTTGGAGGTGAGTCCGTATGCATCTGGGCTGGCTTTGGTGACTGGAGCTCTTCCTCTGAGGGCATGAGGAATTAGGCCGGAGAAGTGACATAACAAGATTAAGTAGAAAGCTTATGACAGTTAGCAAGTGAGACTGCTTGATAGACTTGGGTTGACACAATGATTATTAATATGTTGTAAAGATGTTTGGGGGATTCCACCATATTTGTATGGTTGCCAGCAAAATGTTGACAGTTGCATTGTGGTTAATAAATTCATTTAGATTTATAAGCATTGTTTACAGAACCTGTTCGCCTGCTGAAACTCTAACAGCATCTGTTCCTTCTTACTAATTAACTGCTAATTACGAATGAGCTTTGTGTGTTTGTCAGTATAACTGGCTCATGCATTTTGTAAGGAACATTAACAAATTGATTTACATAGTGGTAAAGCAATCAAAAGAGTAAACTGAACAGCACGCATTTAAAGCCCTTTAGCCTAAGTTTTTGAACAAGGCAAACTTTGAGCATTCTAAATATTTTCATAATTCTGTTGCTACCTTTAAATTGTGTGGTAATTGCATGTGAATCTGAATCAGGGATGGTGGTCCGGCATCCTGTGTTTTTTGTTTTATTTTGTTGGGGTTTTTTTGTTTTTTTGTTTTTTGTTTTTTTTTTTTTTAAAAAGACACTGACACTTTTGGAAACACTAACTCATGCGAGCAAGCATTTATCCAGAGTATAAGTAGCAATGACAAATTAAAAGTAGTAAATGGCATGAAAAAGGAATATTGCTTGGGGTGGGCAGGGAGTCTTTGAAATGTAGGTAGTCTGACTATAACTGCTTTGTTATTGAACTTTGCAATACACGCTATGGAAGTCCTTAACGCTTTTGTTAAAATACTGTTTTCTCTAATCCTGCTTTTATTCTTCAAAACCTTCTCACTGCAGTAATTATCAATGTCTTTAGAGCAGTCTCAGCAGACAGGCCAGATGTTGGCACTTAAATATTTTGAATTTAAATGGAATGCAATTCTTACAAAAATAAAATAGTCTTAGTTTATTTTGCATAAGTTAAAACAAGGAGAAAAATCCTGTAACTGAATGTCGTGTTTATTTTAAAGATTCCTTCACATTACAATAAATTGGAGATGAGCAATGTGATTTGATGACACAGATATATTTCTCTTACAGTTCTCCTAGAGTTGTAAAGCTCGAAATAAGGCTTGTAACTAGTATTAGGGAGAAGACAAAAGTTATGCAAACACACAGCTGCAGAATTCAGTTTTCCTGAGCAGCTTTATATAACTCTGAGAAATATGCAGAGTGGTTTATATACAGTAAAACTTGCCAGTAAAAATAGCTTTTTCGATAGAATTTCAAAATAAACACATGAAGCAAACATAACAGATGTAAAGTACTTGGATTTTAGTAAAGCATTTTGACACTGGCTCGCTATGTCTTAATTGTGAGTTTATCCAAATGCGTTTGGCTAAAAATTGTGATGTGGCTTGAAAATGGTCTGTAAAATGGTAAATAAAAGCTAAAGCCAGCCCATGGCCTGAGATGGCTGGAAGGAGGACCGAGCTTTGTCTGGCTCCAGGGCTGGTGCCGTTCGGCAGTGCCATTAATGATATTGTTGGAAGCGCAAGCCAACACGTAGCAATCTCGTCACGTTATCCCTAGGATACAGCTGAAACGCTAGTAGAGAGGGGCACATGGGAAAGGGGGACAAGGGCTGGAGTTGGTGACTAAAGGATGGGAGATTTGACTTGTAAAGATGCAAATCACTTAAGCCGAATCATCCTGGTCTGTCGAACGGGCACTCGCCGCTGCGGCCGCATTTGCAATAGGCTGCCGCATGGGGAAGTTGGGCAGCTTTCCTTCCGTAACCCCCGTCTGGTTTCTCTCATGTACTCTTGCTGAGGTAGGCCTGGAGGTGACAAGTGCCTGTGAGTTTGACTTGGGGTCCTGTTTGAGAGGTGAATGCAAATGGTGGATATGCTTTGAGGATAAAAAGGTGTTGCGTCGCATTGTAAAGGAGATGCAGCTCAAGCGCTGGGAATGGCATGTGGGCTATTTGAGAGTCATATGCTGCAAGATGCCCACAAGCTTGTTCGAGACACAGGCTGATTAGGCAAAGGGTTCAAGGCAGTGCTGGGGAGAGAATCCCACCTCTGCGGCTCTAAACCTAGATTGCTCTCTGGCTGAAGGTGTTTTCCACTGGTCATCATGGTAATCAGGGCATGTTAAGCAGCAGTGATACGAGTTCCTATATCCCATTGCTGCTTATAAGTTTAGAGGGCTAATTAGGTGTGGCTGAGCTAAGCTACGGCAGAGCAGTTGTAATTATACATAGGAACCTACAGCGTGTTTGCCAGGGAAAAGAAGCGTGATGCTGAGACGTATGGGCACAGGTATAGGGTGATAAGGAGATGATTTCAGGCTGAATACTAAGAGAAAGCTTCTGGACTTTGGGGTCTAGCAGACTGTTTAATGTTCTCTAAGGAAGCAATATAAGCTTAGTGACTGGGATTTTTGTTTAAAAAAAGGCAGGGATGGACTTTCTTTTAAAAAGGGGGGGAAACTGTTGAGACTCTGAGATTCTGTAAGTAAGTCGGAGCACTGAGTACATTTCTTTCCCCTTTATAAATAATGCAATTCTTTTTCACAGAAGAAAAATACCAAGACATACCATTTGCAAAAGGGTTTATAGTACAGTATATCACCCTATTATGAATGACAGTATTTAAATGGTTGGGTAGAGAACTGGAGAACTGCTACAAATCAAGTGGCTAGATTAACAACTAGTGTTCTCTTCTCATGTGAATGTTTTGGGGGCTGAGGGGGGAGTAAGAAATCTTCGAGTGCAAGAGGTATTGGAAAGAAAAATCAATTAAAATAGCAAAGAAAGTAGTTGAATTGTTTAGAAATTCTACTGTCTGAAAGTGAGCAATACATCGGAACGGAGGAGGATAGGGACTGTTTAAGAAGGCAGGTATCATCACTTTAGGAATTGAAACTTTAAAAGCTGTTTTATGGCCAAATGAAAAACAAAAAAAAAAAAAAAAAAAACACTTTTGGAAATATGTATGGTTGGTGTTCTTCATGTAAAATAAATACTCCAGTCTCGTTTTTAAAATAAATACCCAGATTCATAAAATACATGTGTATATCTTTTTGTGTGAGCTAAGTCTCCTCAAGTGCATAGATTTCCAGATTTCCAGTGCCATGTCTGGCAGATGAGCTGTGCAGTCCCTTTCTGCTGCACTTAGAGCACATGTGCATCCATCCATCGCTGAAGTGTACTCAACATCATTTGAAGATTGACATGTCAGTTTTGTTTAAGCTAATGGCATGGCTAAGAACTTCTTCAGAGTGCTTTATGAATTGGCCCTTTGTACAGCAAATGTTGCTGTTAATTTGTAATTCATGACAATACTGTATTTGTAGGTGAGAAATAATACAGGCATGATCACTGTTGTTAGTGCTTTAATCTTGCAGCCGTGGTGATTTCTCTAAGTAATTCCTGATACAAATTAAGTCACACTTAATTCAAATTAAGTGACACTTCTTATTGTTGATGTGATGTAGTGAAGCAAGAGGTTTCTCACATGTTTATGGAGCACGAAGCTTGCAAGCTTCCTGCTTCTGCAGAAGGTGAGGAGGCAGACAAAAGCAAGGGGTGTGAAAGATAAGAGGGGAAAGAATGCCAATGCAATGGATAATAGAATTAGAGGGACAGAACTCAAGTGGAAAATTGCACTGCTGTGCTGTGAGAAGCCAGGTGAGAAGCAAGGAGAAGCAAAATCTATATCAAACAGGTAAGAGGAAGGAGGGCAAAGATTGAACAAAGACTATGAAGAAGATGGGAAGTGAGAATAAAAAAACAGGAGAAGTTTTCAATAACATTAAAATTTTGAGCATCTTTCAGAGAGTGGCACACCAGTCCCTGGAGGCATCTTGTTCTTAAGGTGCTGATATCTTTAAGCATGAAGCACAGCAATTGATTGCTGGCTTGAAGCAATTCATAGGCGCCGCTGGTGCTCTACTGCTTCAGCACCTTTGTCAATGCCTCTGAGCTGTTCCCGATTGAACAGTCTTAAAAGTTTTCAGTCTCCAGATTTCAGTAACAAACACATTGGAGTTGATGGGTGCATGCTGTCAGGGTGCTGATTTTTCCCCTGTTGAAATCTGAAGGCAAGATATCTATGTCAGTCCAGAATAGTTCTGGTGGTGTAAAAATAATGCCTAACATATATACGATGGGAATTTGAAACTGTGAAGAGTAGACAAAGAGGGACTTAAGAGAGTCAAGGTTGCTCTAGTCAACATCTAGGCAGAGCGCTGATCACCTGCGTGAGCCAGGGCCAATTTCCAGTGCAAGATCAGTTCGCAGAAATACTAATGTATTGGATTGAGTGAAGGGCTTTGGTGAGTTCAGTTGTGCTACACAAAAGCTTGAGAGAGCAATCGGTCTTGCCTGTGTAATATGTTTGCATGCTTGGAGAATCTGTCTGCAAGAGAAATCTTCTTTCCATATTCGTGGTAGATACAGGCCTATCTTAATTTGGGGGTTGTAACTTCCAAAATGAGT
>JMFS01013797.1:0-19401 GCA_000699545.1 Podiceps cristatus | reverse complement strand
GGGGGGTTGGAGGAAGGCAGAAGGAGGGAGAGAAAACACCCCTAAATTTTTAAACGCTCATTTAAATACTTTTCAGTACTGCTGATATTTTATGTAACACTGGCCTTATTTATGTATTTATGTATTTTGCTTTGATGGGGGATTATTTTTCTCACTGCAGTCTTCTTTTGATTGATGCAGTGTGCCTGCTCACTTTCAGATATGGTTGGAGAAGAAGCAGCATAAGTTGGGTGACTGTATTTAAAATGGGTAATACAGAATGGTTTTAAACTTTAATATTTCATATAGACATTTAGTTTTACAAGTAATTTATTTTGTGAGATGCAAGTTTCTGCCTGGACAGTGTTGATTTTGAGTAACTTGATGTTCATTTCCCACCTCTGCATATTAATATTATTTGGACTGTCTGGTTTCCAAATACCTTATCACTGTTGGATTCTTTAATAGCCATGAAGGAAATAAAGTGAACTCCTTTATATCAAGATATTGGTTTTTTCCTTGTGATGACTTTAACCAATATATTCTTCAACAAGAAAAACAGCAACTTCTACTGTATGAGACAACTCTGTTAATCATGAAAAACATTAGATATAAGACTGAATAATTTGTAAAATCATGAATGTTTCCTTGCTAAAGTATATACAACTTGGGTCAGATTCACAGTTGATATAAATGAACATTCCTCCATCAACTTTAAATCAACTTTGTTAATTTACACCCCTTGAGAATCCTGCCCCTCCCTGATGTTATTTGCTTTTTTTAAAAAAATGGCAAAAAAAGGTCTCATTTTAAGAATCAGATATCTCTGAAAGTTAGAATCTTAGTAAAGAGAAACCAAGCAAACAAAAAATCCCCACTTCAAGTCCTTGAAGAGAGTTGACATCTTCTCTCTTTTATTGCCATATGTCTAATTGAACTTCTAATAGATTCTTCAGAAAAGAACAGACCAAACACATTTAAATTTGTCACTGAGTTCCTTCTTTTTGAAGGCAGATCTCAGCAGGTTTTGAACCAGGACAAATAAAGAAATGTTGAATTTAATGATGCATATTGTACCAATATCTTTTGAAAAGAGGGACACAAAGAGTACTTACCTGTACGGAAAAGGTAGTGAAATATATCTGTGAATCAAATGTGTCCAGGACTTTATTTTATTAATCAACTTTATGCCACCAAACAGATATACCTAGTAAAAGATTTATTTAAGAATATTACAGGAGTGTTGGGAGAGGAAAAATATGCTTCCACCACTTATGCCTGCTACATTTAAACCTTGATTATGCATGCTTAATATTTCCAATTCTTCTGAGTTTAAATTTCAAATATGCTTAGATATAGAAATAATTGTGACATGTCAGCTGTCTCAACATGGACTGGATCACTAATGGTACTTAGCATGCATAACATCGCTTAACAAAAATTATCATTATTTTATTAGATCTGAAGGTATTAAATGCTCATAAATATATGTTAGTCAACATCTCTCTGTCTTACTTTTTTAACTAGAGGGAATATTGTGTTTTTATTTAAAAAATGAAAACAGTACTGATGATTAAACATTAACTGTGGTTTGACCTTGGTATCTTAGGAAAAGAAAGTGAGTCTGGGAACTGGTCTAGTAATGAAAAGTGGTTTCCATGGAAATCTAAGTAAAGAGGAGTCAGGTTACATCTGTCTAATTCCTGCCATGACTTCCAGGCCCTGGTAAAAGCTCTAGGTTAATGTAAGGTTGAGTTCATATCTTTCAATGGTACAAACCAGATCTGTAATATTTTAATGGTCATTTGATTCTCTCAGAGAATCTTTACCTGTATTAACATTAGCGTTTCATGGAATAGAATTATATGAAATAGGTAAAAACAGGTATCATACTTAGCTACAGCTAACGTAGCTCATGGTCATAAATGGTAAAATACATGATAGAATATTGTAGAAATCCTAGCATTCATATCACCATTTCATGGGATTTATTTCTCGTTTCTTTCTGAAGGAATGTGACTCTGAGATTCACCGCCCTCAACACTAATGACCATCAGTTCTGGAGCTGGTGTTGCTCTAGAGCAGGCTGCAGAAGGCAAAATACAAACCTGTTGATTTCTTCTCTGCTAACTTATGAGGTCAAACTTTTCATGCATCAGTAATTATAACAGTTCCTGCTAACTCTCATGAGCAAAATGAAGGAGACTTAGCCTTCCATTAATGAAAGGTGTCACATTAAGTAGTGTAAAATATCTGTCAGGGATCTCTTCCCAGGTTCCTGCTTTGATGCTGATTCTGTACCATTTTATAATCTGAATTGATGCATCACTTCTGGATAAGAGATGAAAGAGCCCCTTTGAGCACTTGCACCAGCCTCACACTGCACTGACTATCCAGAAGAACCTAGCAACCTTGGTTCTCCTACATGGAGGTTTGTGCTTCAGAGCTGGTGCATCTCAGCTCATGTAGCACTGAGGACTTCTGTGAGGAAGCACAGTGACCTTTACTTCCTTGAACTGTCACTTCTACATGGACAGTTGGTGCTCACTGCTCTTTACTGCTTGTCTTGTTTCAAGGTTTTTTTCAATTGGATTTCTAACCATTGTAATGACCTCAATAATTAGGTTTTACCCTGAGAGCTTTAATACAATTGATACCTTTGAATTTCAGCTTGTGTCTTGGCCCATTTTTCCCTAATCAATTTATTATGCCACCTTTGATAGGAGCTCTTGCTGCCACTGCAATGCCTTGGAAAGCTACTTCCATCTGCTCTTCTTATACATTGCCCTCTGTGAATGTTTTGCTCTAGCTCACTATTTTATTAATAGTTCTGTGGAGGCCTTGAGTACTCTTGTTGCCTCTCTTGGCCTTTCAAAATCCACTTGGGGTTTGCTAAGTTTCTTGGTGGCTCAAGAGGTGTCGTTATTCAGCCAACTTTTCTGACTTTCCCCAAATCATCTTCCTAACTCCACTGCATAAGATTTAGTTAGAATCACAGAGTAATGTAGGTTGGAAGGGACATCTGGAGATTATCTCGTCCAAAATACTGGTCAAAGCTGAGCTTTGTTAGATTATGTTTTGCAGGGTTTTGTCCTAGACTCAAAGCCATAAGCCTTTTAATAAAGTTAGGAGACATATTCAAAGTGGAGTTAAAACAGTGGTGACTCTGCAAAGGCAGATGTAAAGGTGTAGACTATCTTCTTTCCACCAGCATATTAGATCATGGTTGCCTCATGAACATTATTGTTGAGTGGGGAAGTTACCCCATTCATCTGCTCCTAATAATAGCTCTGAACATAGAACTTCAATGATTGTTTTGGTCAGGAAAGTGATCTTTGAGATCCCTGATGATTCATTAATCTCTACAGAACTGAGTGAAATTTTAAGCATTCTAGTAAAAAAAAAGAGAACAAAAAAAGAAAACAAAACCAAAACCAGACAGGCATCCTTATGTATTCTGTGGCTCTGGAAATCAGGGCACTTATTTAACTGCTAACCGTAAGCACCCACATTGGAAAATACAGGTCATAACTTGATAAGAAAAGTGACATGAATCTCTTTTGCTAGAGTTATAATGTGCTAGGCAAACAGTACACCTCCAAAATTAAGCCATCTGCTTAAATAAGCCCTCCATGGATTGTGTCTCTCTACACATATTTCTGTGATCCCACTGAGGGCAATGGGTTTTCATAGGTGTCACAGATCAGTGTTTGGCTCTGTGAACCCCTCAAATTTGAAAGATCTCTGGCCCAGCCTGCATTCTGGTTCATAACAATAATAGAGCTTCCTGATGTTTTGGGACCTGTTAGATTTTGTTGCCATTTTCTCACCATTTTGTTACTTTCTGAGGAAATACATTACAAATAAAGCTACAAATAATATTCAGGTTGTGGCACCTTGGAGAGAGCTTTCACAAAACATCACGGAGGAAATAAGCGCACACAAAACTTGTGAAGAAAATACAGTAGGTTGTACATACACTTCTCCCACTCATTGTTTGCAATTTGCGCCATTTGTGTCAGCGTTTGTAGGAAGCCCTAGAAAACAAGCCGCTGCCTCACTGTGAAACGTAGCCTTGGGATTGAAACTATTAAAGAGCTCATGACTCCACTTCCTCTCCTTGGCTTGTTTATAAAACCCTGTGTGATGGAGACCGCAATTCTACCACTGTCCACTTAACCTGTGCTTGCACGGGAATTTTAAGTAAGCTTCCCTGACCATCCATGTAGAAAATCTTCCAGCCTGCTCCAGGAAATGTCTTTATCAGCTCATACAACTACAGTGGGTTGCAGGTTCAATGCTACTCTAGCCCCCAGTGTGACCCATTTGCTTGTGATAGTAGCCCAAATCCCTTCACTCCAGTTACTCCAGTTCAGGCAAAATTGGGATGTGAACTTGGGTGTCCCACCTTCCAAATGAGTGTCCTCTCTCTCCCTCTGCTGTTGACTAGAGAATAGTGAAAAAAATTCCCATTCAGTTCTCATGATGAGAGAGTTCTTCAGTTCTGCAGACCAAAATACAACACTTAAAACCAGACAAATTCAGATGAAAGCTTTCAATGGTACACATTTTGAGGGAATATTTGTTTATTGTTTGGATAGGGAGAGTAAATATGCTGCAATGAATTCTTCATCCAAGAAAGCCCTTTTTGTCTTTTCAAGTATTTAATTCGAGAAAGACCTAAGTCTTGCGATGTGACTTTGATGATCACAATAACCCTTTCTAACCTTGAAATCCAAAGTTCTGATTGAGAAACATGCAACTGCTGACCGGGAGCAAGACCTCCTCTGTTATCTTCTCCAATCAATCTCTTGCTGGATGCACCCTGCCCACATGCTAAAGTGCATTTGCTTTCATTTGACACTTTTGCAAATTACGGAGTTACCGCCTCAACTCGCAGGCTCCTGACAGCAACTGCAAGAGGAAAAAAATATTAGCTCAATTGCATATGTGAGTTTTTTTATCAATCTAGCCTTAGGTGTGCAGGGATCTTATGCTCATCAAGTGTATTCAAGTATGCATTTTAGAACTGGCACTTTACAGAGCTAATTTTCCTTGTCAAAGCAAGCAAAAGCAATTATATAATGTAAACATTTGATTCACTTTCATTGTGTAGACTGTATTTTTGTTAACCTCACATTCTTAAAAGCACCTTAATTTCAATGGAAAGCGTCTCCATTTATGTAAAGACTATGAGGTCGATTCTCTCCATTGGTGCAGTCTTGTTGCTCCCAGTGCCACTAATGGGAGTTAAACATGTGCATCAAGGGGCTAATATTCAATTGATGGGTTGATCTCACAAATTGTTCGGTAAGTCCCTATCCCTGCACTCATCTTCTCTGGCATCTCTATGTAGTGTGAAGAGGTTTTTAATTGAAAAATGTATTTCCAGCATTCAGTACTCAACTCTACATTTCAATCTAACACACTATGTAAAGAGATTTATTTATGGAGCAGATGCCCTCTGACGGAAGCTAAAAGTCAGTCTTAAACTGACCTTATGCTGGTTCATATTACAGAAACCATTAGCTTGTATTATCACTGGTTTGCTGTGAAAAGGCTCTGGGGCATTACAAGCATTCCCCATGCTCCCCCTGTCCCTCTGTGTCTCTTTGACATTGTGCCACCCCATTGTTTAGAAATTAAAATATGCAGCGTTCCCCACACTGCATGCAAACAAATGAGCGTTCAGGCAACTCATACAAAATAACGGTGTTGACCTTGTTATTAGAAAGATATCCTCCATCGAAGACTAAATTCCTACAACAGTAGAGAACTACTAAATGCCTGCATGCCTTGTAGATATAAATAAGAGAACAATTTAGGTGAACTTCTCTAGCAAAAACTATATTCCAGCCTACTGAAAGGATAGCAGACACTTCTTGTCTGTAGGAGATGCTGTATCCTGCCCATCATCCCTGTGTGCATCCTGTATGTATACAGAAAGGGATTCAGAAAAGCTAGTACCTATGCCTGAAAAATTGACTTTGGGATGTTGTTCTGAGCCACTGCACCACAGTCAGCACTGTGTACTCTGCCTGTTGCATCCTAGCAGTGTCAAAATGACTCCCATGTTCCCGTTTTAAGAAAGACCAGGTTTCAGGGTCCTATCTGAGAGATCCTGTTCTCTTGCTTGCTTGGACTCTTTCACACTGTAAGGGTTCTTCACGGACAGACAAGAGTCTGTTTGCACCAAACATGCTGCAAGGGTTCATCTATGAAGGATCATGTAGAAGGATTGTGCTGCTTCCAACCATATGCCAACAGTCTCTTTTCCTCACAAAAGCAGACTGTAATCTGGGTAATAGCATCTTTTCCTCAGCTAACAGTTCTTATTTTGGGTGGAATTCAGACCAGTGCAGAGGCCTCAAGAACTTAATTGGTGCACAGGCCCTTTCCTAAGGCTCTTCAAATAGTGCTGGATTTCACCCTTAATGAAGTATTGAGTGGGCTGCCTATGAGTCTCAGGGGAAAATGTATTGGAGTGCTCTGGCACCATTGCTCCCACTTTATGTAAACCCACTCCAGCTTGCTCCATGCTTCTGGCTCAGTGCCTAGCTTTGCAGACAAATGTCAACCTGCCAAATATCTTCCATTTGCATTCCAGCCCATTTCAGAGACCATCCAAACCAAACAAAAAAAAAAAAAAAATGAAAGGGGAGAGGCAGTGACTTGTCGAATTTCCTTCCTTGATCCCTTAGGGAAAGGGGTTATTACCGAGTGTTGTTGCACAGGCACCACCGTGAAGCATACGTGAATGGGAGGGTGAGAAAGAGGCAGAAAAAATGCCTTTAAATCATAAAACTGTCAGTGAGCTTAAAAACATAGAGCAACATTTCAGTCTGAAAGCCGATCATGTAGGAACTGTTGTACATGTTATGGTTTCTAAGGGACTTATTCAAAGGGTATACTTTTTTCCTTCTGCATTCATCAGGTAGCAGACATAGTTTCTGGTAGACAAATTAATAGATTTATCGGAAAGTTTATTTCTTAATATATGAACGTATAGAAATGTGTAGAGTATTAATCTGTGAATATACAAAAGGGTTTAAAACACTGTTATGAGTGTTGCAAGCTCGTAGCTGTAGTGTTCCTGCATGAGAGAGGTTCCTTAAAGAGTAATTCTCAGGAGAAACTAATTCTCATGCTCTGAATAGTCTTGAGCAGCTCAGCTGACTAGGTAAGGAATTGAGGGAGACCAGTTTCCTAACTGAGATGGTAGCTAGTGTTTACCACTGGGGAAATGAGCCTAAGAGCCTTACTCATCTTTTCAGTAGAAGGAGGAATAAACGTTACTGCACGTCCGTGGCTGCATATATTATGTCTGACAACCGAATGCAAACGAGGGACATTTGTCAGGGTTTGGAGCTGGCACAGGGCACTGTGCTGGATATCTCTGAAACAGGCAACCTAGAGCTATGGGGGACAACCACTAATACATGCTGTAGTTGCTTTCATGACTGGGCATTTGATAAGAAGTGGAGCTGCTGATTCTTGAAATGACCTTCTGCACCTGGCCTTCATGTACAGGGAGCTGTGCGGGCGGGTGGCACTTGCATTGTTGTGTGAAGCTGTAGCAGGCAGCAAGATAACCTACCACAGTGCTCTGCCACGTGTCCTGCTTGTATTTGCTTCCTAAACACCAGTTGTACCCTTTGTTTTTGAGCTGGTGAGATATGGATCCAGTTCAAGTCCCTTTATGGTTCTGAAAACACAGTGATAGTCAGAAAAGAAACTCCTGGGTAGATTTGGTGAACTCTTGTCATTGTCTTTTGGTATGCTCTCTGGAAAGCCTCAAAACATCTTATTCTAAAGGGAAACAGTGCAACTGTGCCTCACAGACAGGCAGACGGGGGCTTGTGCAAACTTACCAGTTACTCACTACCCACATGAAGCCATTCCCTGTCAGTCACTGCCCTTTTTCAAACTTTACTCTGATAATTAAAATATTAGCATTGGGAACAGACTTCATCACCTCAGACCACTGCAAGTAAAGATGATTATGTTATAAACCGACATCACAGAAGCTGAACAAAAGCCACATGCCACCACCAACTAAACAAAGTGACTTCCTGCTTAAAAGCACCATAACACATGCATAATTAGCTAATTAAGCTACAAAATAAATAATTAGCCAGTATAAGAGTGAGAGGAGGAAAGAGAAAAAGAGTTAAAAGGTTACACACAGACACATTGTTTTCCTCTGGAAAGATAACTAAATCGTTCCACCAGGAACTCACCAGCTTATTTGTGCTTTTCATTCAGGACTGTCTACTGAATGGTTTGCTAATTACACATATCCACGGGAAATGGCAGTGGCTGTTAGCTGTGATCTTCCTGGGTGATGAACAGTCTGCCTTGACCACCCTCGCTTCGGATTTTTTCCTTCCTCGAGAAACTGCATAGGAGTGCTTGAGAGCATGGCTGTCATGGCTTGGGCTGTGCCTCAGGAGATGGCTGTTCAGGTCTTGCTCCTCGCCAGGCTCCCTGTGTGGTCTTTGGTAGGTGACCTGGGGCTAGATTCAGGCAAGGACGGGGGGCCCTTGAGTCACGGCAGAACCCCCTTTCAGCCCCTGCTCACCTGCCACCTCCCCATTGCTCCTCATGTCTGGACAGGGAGATTCCCCAGTGCCTCCAGCTCTGCTGCTGGGCACGCCACCAAGGGTCTCAGTGCCGGGGAGCTCAGCACCTAATTCATGCCTGGCTGGATGGGGATCTACAGATGAGGCATTATTTTGTGTGTGGTCCCCTTAGGGGCACAGTCTGCCGGGTGATCTCAGAGCGTGCACGGCCACGGGAGGAGCAGTGCCCCTGCTCTTGCTGTGAACCTGCAGCTTGGGACTGGGAGACCTCGGCTGAGTTTCCTGCTCTGCCCGAGAGCCTTTGAACCCACCTCTTCAAAAACAGGGGAAAGGCGTTGAGGGAGGGGTGCTCTCCCCATCTTTGCTGTGGAAGCTGTTCCACTTTGCATCAAATAATTACAGATTCATTAGAGAGAGATAGGGAGATAGCAAGACCGAGCATGACTCTCTGGTAGTTTGGGGCCATCACCTGGAAGGGGAGGGGGCAGACCTGGGCTGCTGTCCCTGCTCTAATGACTATTTAAGTATTTTATCCAATGGCTGTTTAATATAAACCACATAAACACTCACTGAAACAAGAGACCGGAGCCCAGGTCTCCTCCCTTCCAGGTGAGTGCCCTAACCAGTAGGATAAAGATTCATGCTCAGTCTTGCTTTGTCTCTTTAGCCAAATGAATCTCTGAATGTTTCTTGCAAAGTGAAACAGATTCGGCAGGAGAGACTGAGAGCTGGGAGTGGCTGGTGGGCAGAGGTCCTCCAAAGACAGCAGCATCTCCCAGCTCCAGCATGGGTGCTGTGACTCTGCCTTGCATAGGGATGGGCAGGCGGGGGGAGAAAACAGTGTGGGGAATCTCCACCCTCTCCCTCTGTCCTCTGAAGGAAGGGTGCCTAACCCCAGGGGAAAGGTTGATTTTGGCCCAAACTGAGCCACGGAAAGCCCCACAGAGGGTGAATCTGCACTCCTAGCACTGCGGTCCCAGGCAGGGACATCTTATGTAGGCAATATCACGGGACAGGCACCAAGAAATGCACCCTTGTGCCACCAGATGCTGCAGAGGATTTTTCCTTGCATGGGCACCCTTTCATCTTCTTGTGACTCGGTTTCTCTGGAATATTTCTCCCACAGGTCATACAGCCCATTTATTTTGGTGACTACCTCTCTTACTGTGAAGATGTACAGCTCCCAGCAGTGCAAAGTGCTCATTTCAATCAAAGCTTTCTAGGTATTTTCAGACTTGATAATAATAATCAGTAAAAAAGAATCCTGTCCTTGAAGCAAAATTCTTAGAAATTTAGAAATAAGGGACAGGGGGCATATTTGGATGCTTTGTTTCAATACGGGATAGTACTCAGGCTCGAGCTAGATTTAGCAAAAGAAGATCTGACCCTGAAGATTTGTTCACTGAGCCATAATCATCAGCCTGAGACTGCTAGCCTAAATTATCTTCTTACAGCACTTATTTTGATTTGGCCTAAATGAATTGACTCTATGGTAAATAGATGCATATGGATACATAGGTTTCTCTTAATAAAACAGGATACTAAAATATTATGGCAAAATGTTTATCTGGGTAGTGAGATCATACACTTGCCTAGATTCATTCACTTGAGTACTGAATGTTTTCTCAAATATCCCCTAGTGCATATCTGGCAAGATCTCAAAACATTCTTAACGCAAATTGTCTTTGGTCAATAAATACCAGAACAGAAGTGTCCTAGAGCAGAAGATTTATGATATGAGCAATACAAACACACCCATAAATCAGGACAGGAACGCTTTCAGGTAGCACAGTCGGCATTTATGCAGATCACAGTAAAGGCAAAAATACACATACAGGACTTTTAACCAATGACTTACCTTTCAGTAGCTCACATTAACTAAATAAAATGCGAGAACTTGCTTCGGAAACACATGGACATGATCTCGGCTACCTTGATTTTATTGTTTTGTCTGTAGATAATACATTTTTTTCTCCCTTAATTTCATTGAGTTAGTGAATTGGATACTTCAGATTTATAATTAAAGTATCAACAAAATTGCCAGATTAATTCATCGCAAGCCTGCATTTTCTGAGAAGGACACTAAACTATTAATATTGACAGCAAGTTGTCTGTTGCCTCCTTTCTTTTTACCCTGGACTGCCTTAGCTCTCCCAGTCTGCCATGTATATTTAGGGCAGTGCAGGCAGCGTGACCAGAAGGTGTGTGTGGGGGTAGGTGAACAGCAAAGTCATTACCAACAGAAGGAATTATGTCTAAGGTGCAGTCACTTAGTGCTGCAGGGGAAACAAGGCAACGCACAAGGGGTGTAGCAATCGGGCTGACTGTGGTAGAAAAGAACGTGCAATAACACCAAGCAGAGCCCATGAGGACGCAAGGGAGATTAAAGCAGGTGTGCGTATTAATGCAGGGCACATACAGGCAAAGGGACCAGATAACTGGCTTTGCAGTTCCAGTACCTCTCACACTCCCCTAATTCCTGTGTTATCATCATGTGATACACGGTTTTGAAGCACAACACAGTCACATGGCAACCCTATATCTTACTGCTTGTGGGTAATTTTCTTGTCCTGTCAGAATCGAGTAACTTTCTCTTTGCTACCAATGTGTGGTCTAATGCATATATCATGTCAGTGCTGCACCAGGCTGACATACGCCTTACATGCACTGACAGTAAACAGGAAGTAATCCAAAGTTATTAGGCAGGAAAAGTATAAATAAACCTGTAAGCTCTTACACTGTGAAGATAACAGCATCTCAAAGATTTTTTTTCTTGTTGCTTCTTTATGTTGAGGACTATAAATATACATATTAAAAAGATTTGTTTTCTGTTTTCATAATCCGTAAAAGTAGGAATAGCTACAGATCTCCCTGCTGAAAAGACTAAGGGCCTAGGTGAATTCTCATTTCATTGAAGCTGGTGTCAAGATACCCATTGGCTACCCTAAATCTGTCCCTGACTAGCAATGTAATAACTTTACCAGCTTCAGAAAAGGATTGAAATATCTTTTACTATCTCTCTAACAATTCACATTTCTTCTCTCTTGTAGGCCTCCATATTCTCCCTGCCTGTTAACTTTTCACGGTTGGAAACTGCATTGTAACTCTAAAACTGGTCATAAAGCTATAACTATATAACTTATGCTGCTTTATCTGTAATCAACTGTTTTTCTTTTCTTTCAGACCACTATATAACTGTACAATTTTAAACAATTGTTGCTGGAGGGTGCTCCAGTTCTGTAAATATCAAGTTACCTGAAAATTTCCCTCTGTATCTCCTCCAGAATTAAGTAAATAATCTTTAAGTCGGCAAGAGCTGGTCCTGAGAAATATTTGTGACAAGGGTGGATGCGTCCTATGGCATTTGAAGGAAGAAAGATGAGATGAGGAAAAGAAGTAATCTCCAGGCAAAGAAAAGGTAGAAGAGTTGGCTGTCCCTGTAGGCCATTTGGTGTGGCCTGTTACCACAAGACCTTTCCAGAGGTAGTTTAAAGAAAAAGAATGGGAAATCTTTAGACTCTTATTCAGGAACACTAAAATTAAGAGAGACTATTGCCCTATATAATGTTGAGTGCAAAAAGATATTTTTACAAGGAAAGATGGCTTTTAACTTTGACAACACCATTATTCAATGGTGCCAAATCTTGTACCACATTTTAGAGAGGTGGTTTTTAGTAAGATAAATTCGCTTTCTTTGGGTCTTCATACCTTGGGAATCTTAAGTCAGTACAGCAGTAACACAGGACAACATAAGACAAAGTAAACAAACAGCTATTCATATTCCCTTCCATTACCCAAAATTCCTTCCAAAAATTATTATTATTGAAGCCAGACTTCCCTGGTATGAAATCCTGAGTTGTGGAAGACACTGGATGCTTATTAAATACACATTTTTTACATTGAATTTTTTTTATTTTATTTTTTTTTTTTTTTGCATAGAAAGGTGTGGGAGTGCATTTTGTGCTTGCGTAGTTGAGAACTTGACTGAAAGACAGTCATGTGCCGCCAGCACACCACGTGAGTTAGGTTAGATTTTAATCTCTTCGTACAGGGACCATGTTTTTCCTCTGGTAGTGTCTACTTCACTTTTCATGGTGGAGTAAGTAATCATCTAGGGCATGTTTAATCTGTGATCTAATGTATCAGTATGTAGGATATTTTCCATATTAGCAGCTTTATTAAAGGACCCTTTTCCTCCTTGGGACCACTGAAGCCTGTCTTTTATCATTCACACCATGTCTGCAAGAGAGGTAGGGTACAGGGTATAGAAAGACCATCTGAAACCTGTAACGGTGGTGGTGAATTTGAGGCAGCCTGGGCAGCGGCCCAGTCAAACACACAAGAAAATTAAATTGGAGTAAAATTCATTTCCAAAGCACATTGCCCATGGCTGAGCTGAGTATCTTTCCCAAGAAGGGTATCTTGCATGCTCCAGGATACCTGGAGCAGTTGTGGAAAAACATGGAGCAAGGGCAAATTTTAATACCCTCCCTAATGCTATGGTGGGGCCTGGCACTCACAGGTGAATTTGAGTGTTAATATGAGAGATGTGAAATGGGTGTCCCTTTTTCACAAGTTCAGCCAAATTATTATGAGCTGGAAATTCCAGTGACTTTAAACCCTTACAACATTCCTCTTATTAGTGTTTTACCACAGTGAACTACTTCAAAAAAAACAAATATACCCCAAACCCCCTTCAAATCCCACTGAATTCTGGTGGAGATGAGGGCTGAGTGGGTAAAAATGCTTTGAGTTAAGGCATGGTATGATTCTTATTATAGTTAGGTCTGGGTAAACTGGTTCAAGTAAATGATCTTGTTGCTGTTTACAGCTTTGCAAGCTTTTGGAAATATTTTAGCCTTTTTTTTTTTTTTTTTTTTCCCCTAAAGTTAGTTTAAAAAAAAAAGGAAAAAAAAAGTGAAAAAAAAGATGTGCTCCTGGCTGGAGACACTTTCATGCCAACTTTCACCCTGGAGCAAATTTTTCATGCCTGAGTTATAAAAACCTCAGAAAAATAGGTGGTGATATGTAAGGTAAACATCAGAGGACCTTGAACTACAATTTTGCAAAGGGTGTTGTGAACCTGACAGGACAAAAGATTAATCAGACAAAAGCCTCTCTTCATAGCTGTTCATCTTAACAGGGCCATGGTGTCTTGTGGTGGATAGGATACAGACACAGGAGACAGAACACCTCGCTTCTGCTCATGTTTCAGCTTGCTGAGTGACCTTTAACAAAACACGGTATCTGTAAAGGAGAATAACATATATCCTTTTTTGCAAAGATACTCCGATAAAAAATGCTACATAGTTTTTAAATATTGGCACGCATTAGCGCGCAGGTTTGCTCTCCAGACCCAATCCTTTTTCAGACTTTTATACAGTGGAATTAATTGCTTGCAAAAGCATAAAATATTTTTGGTTTTCCTGTGTACTCCTCCTCCTCTCTGCCTTTCTTAGCTCTCATAAACTTTCTAAAAATATGCTGAGAGTGTAACTCATGCTGGGTATAATTCCAGAGATGAAGCTACTTAGAAAGCAATCTTGTAGAAACATAAGGTGAATTCTGGATATTCTGAGTCTGTTGATAGTAAGGAACTTTTGGAAAGGACTCCTCTCTCACGTGCTTCCTATATTTTCCCTGAGTGACACCTGAAGTAGAGACACAGTGGCTAATGCAGATGGCATGTGCTATATGTCCAGAACATTAACTGTTGTGGTCATACTTGGAAAGATTTTTCAAAAAAACAATGTTTTAATCTCTGATAATGTCAGTGGAAAATCAAGAACACAAACTATATTTGGAAAGTGAAAGCAATAGGGTTTGTATAACTACAGTTCTTTTCCACTGGAATATTTTATAAGGATGCTATACAAAAGAGAAGTTGAATGAAACACTTAACCTGTAAGGATGTTTTTACACTTTTCCTTCTGTTTATAGACTGTCATGTCTGTTTAGATGTTACAGGAAAACTGAACACATGTCTATTTTTTTTCCTTTGTTTTTTCTTTCCTCCTCTTTTTTTTTTTTTTTTTTTTTTTTTTTTTTTATAATAAGAAAACAAACCTGAAGAATTAAAAGACTCCTGGCCTTGGTTCTTATTTTATAAAATGGTCCTGTTATACACCCACTTGAACAACCCATGTGCTCATTTTAGAAGAATGTAAGAGAGATTCAGCCCCTAAGAGCAAAGAGAAGAAAAGGAGAGATGTATCCACATCTGCTCTGTCTCATTCACAACTATTAAGGATGGTAATAGTGGCTGATTTATTGTAAACATCAGTCTGCAGCTTATTAATGCTAAATTAAATTACTTTTCTTTCCTTTGCTTATTTTTCACCCCAAAGAGAGAAATGTAGTTAGATGATTCAATGATTCACATTGATACTTTGTAACAAAATTAAAGGAAAATGAATCAAATTGCATGGATTAAGTAAAATACATTTAACATCATTCAGAGCATAAAGAATAAGGCGAAGTAAAAGTACAGTTGGTTAAGTAAACTAATTAACCATTTTCTGAGTATACTTAAATAATGAGCCATCTTTCACATGAAACAATTGGCTTCTCTGTAATTAACCAGAACACTCAGTGTTCTTAGTGTGTGGGTTAACCACCATGTTTGTAACTTCCTCTTCCCCTCCACACCATGTTATTCTTTCTTACTGAGGCAATTCAAAGAGATATATGTATAAATTTTATGACTCTCTGTTTCTTTTGCTAAAACACAAATTCGCAGAACTGATTTTTTTTTTTTTTTCCCAGCAGCCAATGCAGAGATAACAAGGCATTGGAATATTGCTACTAATTCCAACCAAGCTCATCATGTTTTAGCAGTATGATGAAATGCAGTAAGATGCTATCATTTATGGGAAAATGAAATGGTATTTGGAGATCGATGGAACCTCGGTAACATTTATAAGTGGTGGTTTTTTGAGATAATCACTCCCTAACTTCATACCACTCTTTTTCAAAGGAAATATAATTTTCAAATACACCTTCCCTTTCCAGCATGTTCAAGTCTGCTGTCTAGACCAGTGAGGGATGATGAGGGCAAGGGAGTAGTGCCAGCAGTTTGGAACTTGAACTACATCAGAGCCAGCTGAAATCTTAACCTCAGACTTTACAAGTTCCTTTGTAAAACTTGAACCTCATGTTTGTGAGGTGGCAAGGAGACAGGCAGAAGACATTTCCATACTCTTCTTAGGTGTCTTAGCTCAGGCAATTATTTCTTTATATTTCCAAGTTTAAACTTATTCAAACTTACCTCTTTCTCTGTCATTTTGCCCCAGCCTACTTGCAATTTAGAATTGTTCAAGTCACAGTCTGAATGAAATCAAATAATCTTAAAACTTATTGTCAGTCACACAGCTATTGAGCATTTTGAGCGCATGACAAAAAACTTCTGTCATTAGCCACACAGGATTTTAGCTGATTAAGCCAGGACATTTCTTCTAATCACAGATTTCTTTCATATTGCCTCTTGTTGGCTGGATTGTGGCTTGCAAATGCTGTTAATCCAATGAACACTGGCAGTTCTCCATTTCTGACATTTCCAGAGCTCTTTCTCCAACTTCTGTGACATTTTGATGTCTGAAATGTTATCCTGTCAACATTTTTAAATCAACACATGATGTTAACATTATTCAAATTCACTGCCTTCATTGGGCTTCCATCAGGGGTGAAGTTGGCCCATGAACTTAAACAAAAGCTTGTATTAGTAAATTCTTAAGAACTAATTTCAATTACATGTTGCAGTACCAGGCAGTATTATGCAGCTGCCATTGCATGAATACAAGGATGACATGAAACCCATAGCTATTCAACTTCAGTAGTTATTCTGAAATTCATGAAAAGTGGGTAAATTGGAGAAATTATTCAGAAACAAATATATTATTTAGAAACATTTGTGTTATATTCCATCTGATTGCCTACTGTACTGGTGACACAAAAACTTTTTTTTTTTTTAATGCACCCAACAAATACAAAGAAAAATTCTTCCCCTCCCCATGAAGTGCCAAGTTCCAAGTTTTGCACAAAAAGATTGTTAAATACAACACCTCATGGTTAGTTCACTTAATTGTTCTTCTGTATAGCACATTAGCTCCTTCCATCATAGTCTGTGAGATGAAAGGTACTGCTATGATATCTAACCACAGGAGTTCCAGTAAAGCACACTTTCTATTAACAATAGACACCTCTCTTTTCTGTACTCTTCCATTATTTTATTGTTAAAAGAAATTATGCTTGAAGAAAAGCTTGATATCGCATGCTTTCCTTTTGGGCATCTGACACAAGTCATGTCCCAGTGCTTGCAACAAATGGAGTTTTGCAATACTCTTAGATATCATGCTGTATACACCAAATGACCAATCAGGTCATTTGTCACTGGGAGTGTCTTAAGTGCAGATTTGCTAAATTAATGAACTATGTTGAGAATACATGCTATTTTTGTTCAGGTAGTGCAGTGATTCTAAAAAAAATATTCATACTGGGTCAGTCCAGCGGTTCATCCAACACATTATCTTTTCTCAAACAGTAGCTGTAAGTGCAAGTGCAAGAACATACCAGGTGAAGACATGGTAAATGTATATGATCTTCCCCTGTCATTGTCCTCAGTCATCCTCTTACGTTCAGCTTAAAGGACTTCTGGAGCCTGATGTTTTGTCTGTTTAGTAACATGCAGATCTTTCTTCCATCTCTGGAACCCATATAAATGCTCCTCCTTCTCCTTTGGCAAGGAGCTCCACTGGGCTGCTATCTGCTACATAAAGAAACACCTCCTTTTGCTTGTTTAGAGTCTGGTTTCTTTAAAGGACCTTAGTACTTAAACTGGAAGATAACAAGGGATAGCTGGGCCTTACCCAGCCTCTCCAGGCCACTTGGGATTTTGTAGACCTCTACCATATCCTCCCTACATTGTCTCTTTTCCATGCAGAATAGTCCTTGCCTCCTCAGTCATTCCTGTAGAGAAGCTATTCCATGCTGAGATCCTTCTGACCTATGTCTGAATCTTTTCTCATTTTAACATATTATTTTTATGAGATGGGATCTGAACCCTGTATAGTCATGGAATGGGCTAATCATGGATTTCTACTATGGTATAAGGAAGTTTTCTTTTTTGTTCTCCACTCTTAAGGATTCTGAACATTTTGTTTACTTTTGTGATGACTACTGAGCTGATATTTTTCATGGAACTGTCTTTAATACTTTAAAGAGAAACTTTCTCCACTGAGTAATAATGGTGTGAATGTAAAACAGTTTTTCTCAGTGTGCTTCCCTTTATATGTAACTACATACATCACATTTTACCACCCCAGCGTTTACTCCATGTCATCTATGAATGAGTTGAGCAATGCTGTTTTCTGCAGAATTTCCCAGGTAATCTTCATCCATTGCAAGATCAGACCATTTACTCCTAGCTTCTGCTTCCTGACTGTTTCAATATGTACTCCAAATACTTTTGGTGGTTTCTGGACTACTAAGAAGTCTAAAGAAAAGAAGCTTATTGTGCATAAACTTAAATTCTCAGGGTGGGGTTCATTTCTTTTGGAATATTTGTAGGGGGTTCCTAAATCAAATAAACTCAAAGCCACTGATTCAGACCATTTTGATAGGAAGTATCTTGTAAAATCTCAGTGACGTTTTTGGCCTTTGCATCTGCTAAGCAACCAAAATGATTTTTAACAAGCTCAACTCCCACGTAGGCACTTAAATAAAGAGCAGATTTTCAAAGGTACTTAGTTGTCTGCAGTTTCTGATGATAGCATTCTGAGCCAATTTTTCAAATAAGTGTAACATCTTTTAACACTCCTCCGTCTATTTACCAATAAAATCAAAATGGAATGGTGTTTAAGGCCTGTTATGTTTTGTGGATGTTACATCCTCTGAATTTTGCCCTTAGTATGTATTTGAGATATTCAGACTCTAGTGTTTTAATTGATCTCAGAGAAAAAACAAAAACCCCCCCCCCCCCCCCAAATCCCCCACAAAACCACTCTGAAAATTATGTTTGGGAAATCCTTATTTCTTTTAATAATTTTCAGATTAAAGTGGCTCATTTCACAGAGACGGTGGTCTTTGGGTCAGGGTTGTGCCTCTTTGGGTTTCTACAAAATACTTAACAGTATCCTGAGTACTAAAATGGCTAGGTTAATTATGCAGTGTAAGCAGACTGATAAGTTTTCAATTCATTCATTCTGCAAACTCAGGCAGATATCTCAATAATAAAACTGTTCTTTTTTGTTTTCTCCCTCCTCCTCCTCCCTTAAGGGTAGTAAGGAGTTTTGATATTACAGGTTATTAAAGTAATTATTTGGAACAAAAAGTATTACTCTGGGCTATAGAGGCCTCATCCCTGGTACATTTTGTGAATTTCTTTATTGTCAGTTTTGTGAACTTCTTTATTGTCAGTTTTGTGAACTTTGTTGGTTTTTTAACAGCCCATCTCAACTTGTCCTATACTATTTTAATAGATAAATAAGAAATCATCGCCCATTAAAAAATTTTGCAATCAGAATTTGTTTGACATTTTTGCTGAGGAGGCAGAACAAGATCTGGCTTGATCTTACTGTTTTCTGGCTCATTTTACTGAGTGACATTTCTATCCATAATCACACAAACCTTATGTGTTTCCCAACAAAATGGCAAACTGAATCATAAACTCCAAAAACTCATTAAGAAAACAAGAGTGTTCGTCCTCTCATTGCCATTTTCAGTGCTGGATAAAACTGGTTTGAATTCAACACCCACATCCTATTGGACTGCCAGACATGTTCATCTCTGGAAAGCCATGACGAAAATAAAGTTCCTGGAGGTCGTGGTGGACGAGAAACTCAAC
>KL257932.1:2048-15113 GCA_000699545.1 Podiceps cristatus | reverse complement strand
GGTGGGGGTGGGGGGCAGCAGCCAGAGCATCCCCATTTCAATGTGTGAGACACAACAGACCTGCCTTGTTAGCTCAGAGCTCTCTGGTGCTGGGGACATTACCTTTCCTTCACCCCTTTCCTTCCTCTCCCCTCGCGTTAATCCTACATAACTCTCTCTGCTCTTTCCATCTGGGTGGGGATCTTAAAGACCCCTACAGCTCTGCAGGGCCTCTCCTGTTTGTATGTAATAATACAGGACGGCTGGACCATTAACACCTTCTCTGAGCACAGCATGTTGGAGTTGCAACACTTTCCGGCCTGGGCTCCTTTGCCAAAGGGTATTGTGTGTGCATGCTCAACTCTCCTTTTAAAATCCCAAATAGGGTTTTCTTTTCTCTTTTCCTTGCAGTTTGTGTGTGTTTTTGCCATTGGTATCCATGGGACTTTTCCTCCTGTGGTTCCTTTAGTGATAATAGAGTCTGGGGTTGTTTTTGGTTGTTCTCCTTCCTCTCCTCCTCACCATACTATGGTTTCTGGAGGCTGGTGACCAAGGAGAGGCTGAGTGAGTTTGTGGAGTAGTAGGCAAGCATGGAGCCCTTTGCTTTGAGGTCATTAGTTCAAATAGAGTTGAAGTAAGTGACATCTGCAGGATTTTGCCATCTGAGAGCTGGTAGCTGGATTTCCATCATAATGCAGGCAGGTTACTAGGGATTTATGACTGAGATTCTCTGGCATATAATAAGCTGTCTCCACTGAAACCTTTTCCAAGATTGAGACATTCCTAGTATCTGTCAAGTACATACTTTTGGGGATCTAACAAGGGCCAGCTCAAATCACAGCTGTGCCTCCTGTATCGTCCTGCAGCTGCCTTTTGGAAACTCTCAAGGCCAGGGTGCAATAGCTTTGCAGAGAAGGCTTGAAGCAAGTAAAGAAAATGATGTTTTATCTGTTTTACCCCAAGAACACAGCTTCATGCTTTCACACATAGGTATTGTAAATGTATAAACAAAACAAATTAAGATCTGTGATGTTATGGAAATGGGGACTCAGAGATGGATGGTGAAGAATGATCTAGAAGTGCATGTGAAGCTGATCTGAAATCCAGGTAAGCAGTGAGCAAAAAAAGCATTCTGAGGAGGAAATATCTCTACAACAGCAGAGGTGCCTGCTGCCTCCCTTCGTGTTAATCCCCTGCCAGTGAGTCACAGCAAAACTGTGGGGAGGAACTTCAGATTGGCAAGGATGTCTCTTTTGGTTAGTGACAATACAGCTGTGTTTCTGTTTCTAAGTAGGTGGGCACGTCTTTGTAAGAATCAAAATTTGCCTGCATGCCTATAGCTTTCCAAGGAGAAATCTTGCTCCATCAAAGCTCAGAGTCTTCCTCTTCACTTGGGTGGGTACAGGAGTTCTGTCTCCTCACTTAAATAAGGAAGGTGATACGAGTCATGGGCTGGGATAGGCCAAAAGAGTCTGTAATGTAACACTAGCAACAGAGAGCAGTTGCCATGAGCGATCTTGTAACCTGCACTGCAGACTGGTGGAGATGACGTTGCCAGAAAGAGCTTAAAATTTTGTTTGTGGCTCAGGAGCAGCAGAGTAATCTTCTGTTGAAAGGCAGCGTGTGCCATCTGCCTGGATGCCCAGGAGCGGCAGTTCCCAGCAGGGTGGATCTGCCCTGTACACGTCAGGCCAGTAGCCCTCCACCTGAGCTAGGGCCTGCCCTGCATCACAGGGGTGGCTATTTCCTGGAGCACTGGTTGGCTGTGAGGTTAGCAATGAGCTGAAGTGCAGAACACCATCGATGACTCTTCTGTGGGTGAAGAGTGTCTCAAGGATCTCTTGATGTGGCAGAACGGCCACCTGAAACGCAGTGAGAAATAACTTGGCTATTTCTGCTCGCTTTAGCAGCAGTTAAGAGCTTTGTTCCCTCTCTGCCCCGGCTCCTGCAGTGGCGGCTGCTAAACTGCTTGAGTTGTCTGCGGTGCGGTTCCCTGGCATGGGAACGGGTTAACAGTCTGTTTAGCTGGTCTTTTTAGGCTGCAAGCTTTGTGTATGTATATGCTGTGAGAGATTTGTCAAAGCCTTTCCTGGAATGGGGGGCTGATTAGCCAGGGCCTCTTGAGAACTCGTAATGGTAATCAATATAATGATTGTAATAACTAATGATAACGAAGTGAAGAATAGAAATAAAAAGCTTCAGAATACAGAGTCCTTTGATTTTGCGGCTTTTGAAGGGGAGCAGAAACGAATGATTTGGGGACATAATAAAGGAACCCCCTCCCTTTCATAGATTCTCTCCTGGGAAAAATATTTTATTGAGAGAGGGTATGTTAGCCAAAGCAAGACATAAATATTTTACTTATTAGAGCACAGGCTGTTTCTCTTCTCATTGGCTCCGTTGCCAAGGCTGGCCTCAGACAGAAATTTGCAGTGTCCATTTCTGTACTGTGTGGTAGGGGAGCCGGGGGGCATGGAGACCCAGGCCATGGATTGAAAGCCTGCCAAAAGAAGAAGAAAAAAGTTCTTCTTACAGCAATTGTCTTGCTCATAAAATGTGACATTTACATGGCAGCCGCCAAGTCCCTGTTTTTGTCTTCATAAACAGGGCTTTGGAGCAAAGATGTTGAATTGGGCAAACGGACCAGGTCTCAGCAGCCAACTTGACAACAAAACCAATTACCTTGTGAGGGCAGAACACATATTGCCACCTTTCCAATACACACCACCCTGTGTGAGTTCTCTGATGTCTAAGAGGGCTTAGGCTGCGCAAGCTTTCTCTCCCTGGGAGATCTGATAAGATTTCATTCCCTTCTACCTGACGATTTCCACCAGATGTGGAGACATGTAGGATCACTCAGCTCTGCATCTCCTTGTGCTTCACTGAATCAGACAGTAGTTCACAAAGGAGATGGACAAGGCAGCAGAGATGCTCAGGCAGCTGAACTCATTAAAACTGAAATCATAGGTGGATTTCCCTCCCATTAGAGTTGTTTGATCACTTGTACAATCTATCGAGGTAAATAAACATCTGTATCCAGTCTCTGGCTCAGAACATCCTTACACTGCACGTTGTGAGAACCTGAGTGACAAGGGGCAGTTGCTGAGAGAAGCAGGGCCGTATTTCTTACACTCCCTCCTCTAACATGAGCAAGCATCTGGTTCTGAGCACAGACAGATCTTTGGCCTGACCCAGGGTGACAGCTCTTATGATCTAATACCCGGTTTCTTAAGGATCCTGCCTGCACAGGTAGTTCATAGCAGATGTCCAGGGAAAAGTATAAAGAAAAGGCAGATGATGTCAATACTTCCCCAAGGTGTTCTCTCTCAGCCTCTGGAAAATTGTGGTTCCGAGACTTTGAGTGAGAAGTGATATCTGTTGTGTTTTAATACTGCTGTAATTGGCTTTTCTTCCCCGCTTTTGTCTAAATAACTTCTGAGCCCATGTAAATAGCTGACACATGGAGGAGAGCTCCAGAGTTTAACTGCCTGTACAATTGTGTAAAGACCTATTATCTCCCCTCTTCTGCTCTGAACCCACCTCCAACTGATTCCAGCTGATGTTCTGCAGCTCTCGGAACTTGCAAGGTACTGTCCATCCTTCATCGTTCACTCAGTGCTCCCTGTAGTTTTATAGACCTTGAGCATATCTGTCTTCTTTTCTACCTTCAAACACCTTAGTCCAGTCTCACACAGAAGTTCTCCAGCCGTTCTCTTCCATACCTATTCCAGTTTTACTATATCCTTTGATGTTCAGTGAAGAGCTGGATGAAAACTGCCTGTTTCCTGGGGCCGAGCCAAGGATTGTTTGGCTTGTAACATCACTTAGAGAAATTTAGGGTTTGTTCCATGCTTAAATTCCTACTGGTGAGCTGAAAGAGGGCAAGAAAAGGTGATCCAGAACCAGATATGGCTGGTTCCTGCTCTGTTCTATCAGGTTAACTCTCCAGCTGCACTGTCTGGAATGAGAGCAGGTTCAATTGAATTAGAAGTGGGGAAAGTTTGTCAGTGAGTTGGCAGATGAATTTTGCTTTACACCATGGAAACGGATATGGTAGTAGGAATCGTTGCCAGTCAGTGTGTGTTCTCTCTAGCTCTATTTGCCAGTGAGAAGATACAGCAAAAGCCAACTTCGTTCTTGCCTAGTATCACATTATGAATCCGCTTAACCACATATTCATTCCCTGATCTGTGAATACTTTTCAAATTGAATATCTGTTGGTGAAAGTAGTTCAGAGGTGACTGGTTTCTTTTTAACCCCTGGAAACTGCTTTCGAAAAGCTTTTTGAAAATGCTGCATTTTGTAGTCCTCTTTCTTCCCACCCAGAGAATTCAATCTGGGCACAAGAACGTCTTCTAGGGGCTTGCAAAAGGTTATGCTCCAAAGCTAAGCATGTGTTTTTATGAAAGGCATGAATAGCTTTGACCACACTGAGGGAAAATGCACTCTGTAAAACTTAAGCCATTGCAAGGCAAGCTGTGAAGCTGGAAATGTTGTGCTGTCAAGAAAAGAAAGTTCCTTCAGTATTCCAAGGTGAAATCCTAGCCTTCATCTAACTATATGAAACTGGTGGCAAATTTCCCAGATTTCAACAGGCCAAGGTTTTGCCTACAGTTGTTAAGGACTGCAGGGGCTGTAATGGACCAGATAGAGTTAACTCTGATGTCATCCAGGCAGTGGGATTTTTCCCAGTGTTTTCTGCATGTGGGTCCAGGAACTCGCTATTGAATTAGAATCTGTCTAGGAGGAGCACTGGTAATTGCAGAAACAAATCCCAGGGGTTGCCATTTAATCTACAAGCTCAGTTTTGTTTCAATTAGCTGTAAAGTTGGCAATGAGCACAATGAAACCATGAAATGAAAGCTCCTCCAGTGAACACTATGTCCACAAACTCTTCAAATCGCTGCCTCTCATTAGAGACAATAAAACCACAAACAGTGAGATCCAATTATGATCTTTCTCCTTTGTTCTTCCACCATCTGGAAATAGCTGTTTTACGTTCTAGAAAAGGGGCATGTTCTAGACCTGGTTGTGTGGTCACTCTGCAGCAATGTCATCTGTCTGAACTGAAAGAGAGTGCTAAGGTTTAATTTGCATGGGGCAGAGGTGCTCTCCGATTTCTTTGCCCGGGATTTCTGTGCTCACTCAGGCATAAGGACAGATCGTGCTGTTTCCACGTGTAGAATCAGCTTCAAAACAGAACTAAAGCCAGTTAACACTGTGTCCAGATTCCTCCATAGAGCAGAGCCTAACCTCAGTGTGTCTGAAGATGTAGGAACTGAGAGCCTTTCCCCAGTGGCATTTACTTGCTGAGCTAAACCGAATGTTTAATAAAATGGAAACATATCACCCAGTTTCTCTGCTCATAACTCCTCCTGGGTTGTCACATGCTGCTTGTCCCTAATGTCAGTGTGAGCCCGGCAGCCAGAGAGTACGGTCAGGCTGTGCTCAGAGCCTGTGTTTGGAAGTAACCATCTTTGCCATAGTCCAGCTTTCAAGAAGCATCTCCGTTTTGCAAATAGCAGGGACAACTTACTCACTTGACAAAGCCCTGAGGTGGGGCTTCATTAAACCTAGAACTTTTCAAGTCAAGTAGGATTCAGGTAAATACCTACTGAAAGCTAAAAATGCTGCTTTCTCTGGCAGCTTTCACGTGACTTTGTTTCAAGAAAAAGTTGTGTTTTCCAGGCTTTTTATATCAAGCATTCAGTCCTTCAAGCAGGACTAAATATACTCCCAATTAATATAATAACTTGTATTTTCTGAGTTCACTCAGAGAGATTTTTCATCAGTACATCTCAAAGGACATTTTGCAGATGAGGGGGAAAAGAGGACAGGGAGCTAAAGTGAATTGTCTGAGGTGACAGAGCAAACCAGTGTCAGAGCTGGAATCAGGATTCCTGACTCCTGGGAAGTGTTTTATCCTCTAGACAAAGCTCTCCGTTACTGCTGCTGAAGATGATGATAGCATTTTCATTAGGCAATTCAAAAAGAACAATTGTTCTATTCAGCGTTATACAGCAAGAGAATGTATATTCAAAACAGAGCCAAGGTCGGGCTGTTAATTTCTTGTTCCCAACCCACTGGATGCTGCTGCCTTATGAAGACGCCTTTAATAATCTCCCTAACAGGAAAAGCAATAAAACCATTTTAATCATCAAAGATGTTGCTGTTGAAATTCCCAGTTATCTATCTCCATCATATTATCTTTCCTTTTCCTCCACACATATCCTGGTGGAACCTGTAGAAGTCTTGTGGTATGAGTGGGACTAGAGACCTCCAGAGGTGCTGTCAAGTCTAAATTATTCTATTATTTTATGAGCTATGGGTCATCAAATCAGCCTCTGTGACAAAGGTCCTGTTCCAGAAAATGCTTGTTTGTGAATGCTAAAGTCTGCAGGGGCCAGGTTTATCTTTGAATAATAGGACTGCCAGAAATGTCTAGAAACAGCCATGGCTTTTTAAAAAGTTTTTCCCAGGATCCTTTGCAATGAGAAGCACTTTTTTTTTTCTTTTTTTTTTTTTTTTTTTAAATTCCATTTGCAGGCTGTTTACCCAGCGTAAAAGTGGTCCGTGAGCTCATGTCATTCCCACAGCAGGTTTTCAGAATGAGAAAGCTGTGTGTTACCTCATGTTCCTGAGGGTTTGACCAAAGCAGCAGTCTCTGACAGATGTTAGTTCAGAGATCACAGCGTACAGATTGACTGAAAAAATGTGGTCCAGGATAGATTTACCATGTAGCATCTCAGATGTAGCAATAAGACTTTGGGGGCAAAGATCAAGTGGCAGGAGTTGAGAGACTTTAAAAATCACACACCTTTCATGTGCCCTCACCTATTAATGCAGATAATGCTCCGAGAGAAATAAAGAAACACAGAGAATACCCAGAGCTTTGTTTCAATTGATTATAAGCTCTTATGGCTTCCATGGTATCTTATCTTTACTGGTACATTAAAGACATCCTAGTCTCTAACACTTTCTCCTTGCTGCATTCCTGTGTAGGAACGCTATGATACCCTGCCCATTTTACAAATGAAACACTGCAGGGTTGAGGGACTGACTCAGGGTCATGCAGGGAACCAGCCTTAAAGCATAGAATTAAACAAAGGTCTCCCAAATCTTGATGAGTGCCTTAACCACTTTTGCCTCCCTACCTAGCATGCTTCGGCACAGAGAGCAAATTTTAATTTGATGCTGAGATAGACATATGCGCCTCAGGCATTGCATAAACTGGAGCATGGGAGCCCTTTCAGCAAAGTCTTTCTCTGGTGGGTAGTTACTCTTTCAGCCCCATTGATTTCCAAAAGTCTCTGGTGTCAAGAGTGGCTCAGCATTGGCCTTTCTCTTTAAGCAGTCTCATTGGTCAAGAGGACTGTTGAAGTCAAAATGCTCTGGAGTCATGGGACCAGAATCTGGCCTTTTTTGTCAGCTCTTGTCAGGGAAATTCTTCTGAACACCTCTAGCAATTTAAGGAAAGTCCTACAGATATGCCAGCAAAACATTTCACTGGTTTCCATTAAATAGTTATCACAGATCCCACTTGCAAGAAGATCCATTTCTTAATATATAAAGCAGTTTAGCCACAGCCATTATATATTAAAAAAAAATAAATAAAGACAACCAACCAAAAAAAAAAAAACCCACCCCACCCCCCAAAATCCCCAGTCTGTGAGTTCGGGAGCACTTGAGCAAAGGTATAAATTCTCCTTTGAACTGTTAAAATTTTTGTTAGGCAACATCATAGTGCAAACATCACCTTGTCTTCCGACAGCGGATTAGTCCCCCAAGCCCTCCTATGCTCTTCAGGTCACTAATGAGCTATTCAGCCCTCAGTAAATAAGCTGTGTGGCAGTCCTCACCCATGAACCTCCATGCCTCTTTCAGACACATAAATACCTTTATTCTCATTTTATAAGTGTGATAACACAGGTCAAGCTGGAAACAGGATTCTAGTTTCATTAATCTAATTGGACAGCAAGGTGGATTAAAGGATTAAACTAACAAATGGAGATAACAAACTTTTCAGCTGTTCCAGACTGGCAGAGCAATTTCATTCTAACATGGCTTAACCCTGTAAGCCACATTTTTACCACCTTGCATCCCTCTGAACTGATGGTTCTCTGACATCCTGCAATGCCATCTCGGGATAGCTCTGCTAATTCCCATGCCAAAATATTAGCTGCCATCCTTTACCGTTGGCAAGTTACTGGGTCTCAGCCAAAAATCTGTCAGCATAAGAGAAGCAAAATCAGATGGTACAAGCCCGATTACAGTCCGTTGCTGTCTCACCCAGCCCTCCCACTGGTCATTTCTCAGCAGACTCACTGCTCCGCCAGATTGTTCTCCTGCCAGTTCATCAGTCAACGACATTAATAAACGGTTATAAAGATAAGTTCCATCTTATCCTGAAGGCCTGCAGGTGATGGGAAACAGCTCTGCAAAAAGAAAGAGATGCAAGAGGTGGTCTTGGCTTTGGGCTTTTTTGATAGAGCAAAGGTAAGCAAAGATAGACCTCACTGGGAAGCCGTATGCTCCACAGAGTCAGAAGCAGTGAGTGAGACTGTGATCTCAGTAAAATCCCTCCGTCTCTGATTTTTCTCTAATCCTGGTACCTGCATCCAGTAAAAAAGACTGTCACACACTACGCAGCTCACCATTTCCCTTCTGAGGTCTTTGCTACAGCAGAAAGAGGGATCTGGAGCAGGGCCAAGTACCTTTTTTACATTGCCACATACAAGTGCCCTTGGTAAACATGGCTTTGGCACAACCCGACCAAAGTTATTTACATACCATCACATTTAAGATCTTCATCCTTTGAATGGGCTTCCTCGTGTGTTCAAGTTTCTGAGATGCTTCCAGGCTAAAAGGTAATGGATTACACAAGCATTATCACACAGTTCTCTACAACAGGACTGTGCTTACCTTTACTGGTGACTGAGGTAAAAGGGTAAATAATGCTGCTGAAAACCTGGCTTTTCATCACAAGCTTTTTGGTGTATGGATGGTCTCTTTATAGGACACAAGTTGCAGTAAGCAAACCATACAGTTCCCCCAGAATCCTTTCCTCCTCCTACCCCCTCTAATTTGTTCTGAATAAAATTAATTTCATCTCCCACAATGGCTTTCCTTTCCTGTTCCTAGGAGCACTGCTAGGCTTACACTGCCCTTCCTGACCAAATGTTCATCCTTATGCATAAGTGTCAATACTTTTTCCCATGGAGCAATTTCATCTGGACTGATGGAGCAATGAATGCGCCTTGTGGCATTCTCCCTTTCTGCATATCCAGCCACTGGGGTTGGGAATGTGCGAGGAAAGATGGTGTTCCTGCAGCCCACGACACACAGCTGCATATTCACTCTGCTCTTTGGTTGGGCCAGTGGCCAGTCCTCCTCATAACTGCCTGATATTGTAAGCCAGAGAGTCTTGGATCTGTATCATTTCTGGGTGGGACCAGATATTGAAGATACCAGCCAAGGTGTCATGTCCTAATGCCAGACCACAGGCATAGAATAAGACTTAATTTAGTCCAATTGTCATCACAGAGCTGACAGACTAGGAATAGCTCTGCTTGCAGGCAACACATGGGAAGCTTCATCTGAATCCATACAGGAAATATTCTCCCAGGCAGGTCCCATTTCAGCCAAGTCATTTTTAAAGGAGCACCTCAGGAAAAGGCTGTGGCCAAAGGCAGAACCTCCCCTAGCTCGCCATAAGATTGCAGAGGTCTAGGCAGAAACAACAGAAAGACTTTTCCTCCCAGCTGGCAGAGACACCGCCACAAATTTCCCTACGGCTCCTGGAGCAGAGTTGAGAACAGGAGCCAGAATATGGCGGATGTGAACTCTCTCTGGGTCCTTGGCAGAAAAGACATGCTACTTTGTCAAATTATCAGAATTTGTGGTGGAAATGACCTATTAAACCTCTTTGCTCTTCCCACTGTCGTCACCCTGGGTTCTTCCTTTCAGTAGATCTGTTAATGCTTTGTCAAAAGACAGAAACACAGCTTTGACATAAAAAGCTGCTGTTTACAGTTGACGGAGAGCTTACATTAGACTGGGCCACCTGAACCCCCTCACCCAACATAAACAGAATCTATCAACACTGCTTAAGCCATTAACCCTGACAACTGAGGCTTTCCAGGGAAAGCCCTTATCAAAAGGGGGCTGCAAATGAAATCCAATCAGAAAAATCCTCGTTGTCCCAAATGTACTCAAATAACTTCCATGAGAAGATGCGGATGAGCCTTGTTAGGCTCACCCTAATCCCTTTGACAAGCCAGGGATTCCTTCAGGTTGGAACACAAATCCTCCAGGAATTTGAGTCTTTGGCTTCCTCTGCTCTCCATTGAAATGGCAGTTATAATTTTTTAAAGATCATTATCTGATCAATGTGGGATAGGAATGTTTGGAGTTGTGTGCCTGAGTCATTAGCAGAGAGAGGCCCTTCCATACCCTGTGAAGTCTGTTCGTAGAAAGCTGAGAGTTCCCCACAAAGTTTGTGACCCCTCTCTATATGTGCCTGGACACCAATAATTTCGTGGAGATGGACTGAGAAGGGTCTGTCTGCAGGAACCCATATGGAAAATATCTCTTGAAACTCTTCCTTCTCATGGGTGTTTAGAGCAAAGGGTGAGGCAAAGGGAGGAAGCCTCTAAAGAAAGAGCATCACATGGGCATTGCAGATGGGATCAAACTCCTATTCTCTCAAACATTTGGCCCTTGTTTATAAGATGGAAGGCTTCTGGAGAAAAGCATTTTCCAGCACAGTGCTGACTTTCCATCTCCAAATTGAGACTCCGGAAAAAGCTGAAAATTAGAGACAATAAATAAAGAGTAATAGGAACTTTTTCAACTTTGTGATAAGTTTTTAATTGTTTCCACACAGGGTTTCCCAATGATTCAAGGGAGACAAGGTATTTTTGCATTCCAAATGCAGAAATCTTTTTCCTGTTCATTCCCTCAAAGTATGTTGAATAGGAAACAAAACTGAGTCATAAATAAAGGGAAACAGTAGATCATGTAGCAAATATTGCACACAGTTGCTCAGATGCGAGTAGGATTGTTTTCTGAGCTATATATCTCACTTGTTTTCCCAAAGGAAATCTAGCACACATCTACCTCCACCTGCTGGAAGAAGATTAAAAGTGTTAACGATTATGATTTTCAGATTCCAGACTGATGTTCTACATATTTTATGAAGCTCAAAGGGTGGAAAAGATAACTTATAGTGAATGGCAACTGTACCAAGGCCAGTTTCTGGATTTAGCAAGTCTTCAGTACATGTCAATAGTTAAATGTTTAGCATTGTAGGGCGGGGGGAGACTTGTTCTTGTACCGAGTACATTTTTGACTGGCTTCCCTCCATGTTGGATAGGTATTTAGGGAACAGGATTGGCCTCACTGGACAGTGCTGGAAATCCAATGGAATTTAGCTCAAGGCAGAACCAGGCCATTGGTATGTGAACTGTGCAAGGCAACTGAGCCTTTTCCTCTCTGCATATGGTAAATTCACAGACATTCAGGACAGAAATATTCTCATTTTACTGCTTTCACTGCTGGCTGCAAAAACACAGTATGTTTAAATCACAGAGTAATCTTTCAGAGTAATCTTTGTGATGTAGGTCTGAAAACCAAAAAAATTTGCCTTTTGTAGTTTTAAAGAAGGTTGGAATTTTCCTGCATTTTTTTTTTTAACTTTTATGGTAGTTGTAAAGAATATCAGACTGGTCGCGAGGAAGGGGTTCTTCATGATAGTGTGCTAGCCTGGACTCAGTTTGGAGTCCATATTTCACCACTGGTTTCCCTTGTGGTGGCAGTGGTGGCTGTAAGCCTTTTGTGAGATCAGTGATACTTTTAGCTGAAATGCCTTTTTCTCCCAAATTTTCCACAGGCATTTGAGCTAAAGATGCAGAATGGCAGAGAGACTATCCAGATGACGAACGAAATAGTCCAAAAAGAGATTTCCTAGTGCTGTCCCCAAAATTAGGATTTTACAACTCCAAGAACATGTTTTCAACCTTCTGGATTTGTTTTGAACCAGGGAAGAAAGGCGGGCAGAATGGAATACCAAAATCGGTAATTATGGGGACTATCACTGGATTCTTTGACTGTATGTCTTTTATCCAGACAATAACCCTTTGTCAGCAACCCCAGCAATAAGAAAATACAGACCCCAGAGCAGGAGGGGTAGGGACTGGCAGTGTAACAGAGCTGCCAAGTATCATTTTCAAATCTTATCTCTGCCCTCCACAGCTAGACTTTTCCATGCTCATTACCAACGGAATGCTACATTTTTGCACAAAACATCCATGGGTCGTTAACATCTTTTTTCCTCATCCCAGGAGGACACATGGAGAAACCAGAAATCTGACAGTTCCTCCTAAATCTAAGGACTCTCCCACCAGATGGCTGGTCCACAAAACGCAGTGTCCCACCACAGACGCTGAGCAATCCAGAAGGCGTAACAATGGAATGCGATATTTTATTGCTGCCACATCCCGCCCTGCTATTTTCTTCCCAATCAGTTAAACACGGCATCTGTCAAAGCTCAGCTTAGGTGACCTTGAGTATCCATTTGAAACTGAGGCTTAAAAATAGTAGAGAGAAAGTGTGCATCCTTTTTTTTTTTTTTTTTTTTTTCTTTTTCCTTGCAAGTCTCTAGAGAATCTTCCACAAACTGAAGTGTGTTTTCTATTATGGTTTACATCAACAAGCTGATTCTGGGGACTTCTGTCTGGGTGTCTCTCTGTTACTGATTTTATTTTTGTGTGTGTGTGTATGTGTGTCTATCGTGGCCCTTGTTTCCTTCTGGAGAAAGGAGACAGTAAAACCCACTTGAAAATTTATACACACAGTGTCAGGAGCCCAGTTCATTCATCTGAAGACGCTCCTGCTGTGTTGGGTAAAATGCCCAGAAATATTCAGAGTTGTGTTAACCACAGTTCTCCGCTTCCACGTTGTGTCTGATGCCATATTTGGAAGCTGTGATTCCTTTGCTCCATGTGGCTGACTCAGAATTTGCATTTACTTGATACCAGCATTGATTTCCCGTCCCTTTGGGTAGCTGTAATGGATGGAGTGGCCACA
>JMFS01013789.1:0-10578 GCA_000699545.1 Podiceps cristatus | reverse complement strand
GGATCATGTGCTCATCCCTCATGTGCTCCAAATTCAGTGGTACCCTCCTCTGATTTTTGGAAAACAAAGTATTGGATGGAAAGGACTGGTCAAAACATGAGCATTATGACCAAGGATGGACAATTCAGCATGATAGTAACATATTTTCACTTCCTCTTGGCTTAATAATTTTGAACATTCAGAGAACAGAGGATTTTGTTCTGTGATCTGGGTCTGCAGAAATTATTCACAGCATGTAGTAAATATATCCATTAGCATACTTACTCATATACTTTGATTTTTAATTTTCTAATTGGAAAGGTCCCTTTACAGCATTCTGTCATAGTAAACCAACTCTAACACAAACATCATTTTCAAGGACTCCTGACTGATTTCTAGACTTCTATCGTATTTATACACACACATATTTGTATATAAGAGAAATGCTATGGGCTACAACCTTGCCCATGTGGCAGAAGAAGACTTTCCTCCCTAAAAATAGAGCTCATGTGTGCTGTTCTCAGCCAGTGGAATAAAATCCCCTGAGAACTGAAGTCCTGCACAGATTAGCACTGCCTGCTTGCCTGCTTCAAGTGCAAAGCTACTTCTTTCACCTTGTCTTCTGTAGTATAAATACGTATCAACACACATAACAACAATTTAAAATAATCCCCACCAAAAAAATAAAGACACTTCACTGCTCATGTCTCCTGGGGAATGGTGAGCAAACAGACAGTATAGGCCAGATGTCATTCACATGGGAAGCTTTCAGCAACTGCTCAGATGCTATGGTGAAGAGTGCAGTATAGGAACACAAACACGATAGGGGGAAAGATCCCTTGTTGCTGCTTGCCAACAATAAGCAAAACGTTTGGTCTGGACTTAGGCCCTTTCTTTGCCAGAATGTCGCTCTTAAACACCAATAAATTTTGGTTACATACTGCGTTATCTAATATATCCCATCTTTCCTTTGGCTTCATGATGGCCAAATGGGATATAAATGAGGTCAAGAGCATGTCCCAAGTCTTCTCTTGTGGACTGTGAGAATCTGGTCCCAGAAGTGCATTAAACTGAGTCAGACATGAGCCTCATAAACCTAGCTATCCATCGTGAGCTATTCCATTGAATCAATCGTAGTTCTTATTTCTTCAAGAAATTTGTTGCTACAGAATGATTTGTGGTTTCTCTCATCTCTTCACCTGGAACTTGCTGTGTATTTGTAGGGACACCATGCATGATGAGTGTATGAGAGGAAAATGAGATGTACAACGCAGCGCTATCGTACTTTCATTTTAACCCTGCGCTTTGTCTCTCCTGATAATTTCTGAATTTAGAGGATTTCCAAGAGCATTGAGAAAATTCTGAGAAGACATTTGATAGCCTCGGGACAACAGAAAGAAGAGATAAAGTGGAATGCAACCACAGACTGTTTGCTTCTCCCTGAAGGGGTCTCCTTGGGTGTGGCGGTGGATGGCAGGTGGAGACCCCCAGGCAGATGGAGGCGGGTGGAGCTGCGCCTGGGGATGAGCCGGGGATGAGCAGGGCTGGGGTGCCAGCCTTCTTCCTGGCCAGAGACAGGGGAAGCACCTCAAGGGAAAGGCGGGATTTTTGCCTGGGTTGTATCTGTCTCTGTGTTATCAGTGAAGCTTCAAATAGCTTATCTTTTGCCTGTGTAGGTATGTGTTTCTCCCTCTTGCCAGCCCAACATTTCTTCATCTGAACGCGTGAATAATAATCCCCTGAGTAGATATGAATAAAATAAAAGCATACTAAAATCCCCAAATATTTGGGGAAAGATTTTATCTTTTGTTACGTGGAAAGATGCCTGCAGTCTGGCTTCAATAAAGAAATAACTTAAAAGGCAGAAAAATAAGCAGCAGAACATCAGCTCTCACTTCAGTGTGTAAACTTTGGAAAGGCCACCTGTCAGATCCCTGGTGGAAAGCAGCATTTTGTTTGGCATCTGGCTGATTGCCACAATGAAATGTTGAAGTGTTTGGAAACTTGTGGAGCTTTCTTCAAAAGGCACACTTCCCCTCCCCCATTCTCTAAATAATTAAATCTTAAATGTTCTGGCTTGCAGTTAAGTAAAGATAAAACACAATGGCAGGATTCTTTCAAACACACTATCTAATAATGTGGCAGCCTTTCATGCTATTTATTTTAGCTTTCCCCACATGAAATACAAAAGCAATTGCCTCAGTGTCACCTTTTCATCCCAGGCAGTCACTGATTCTGATCTCTGCAGCAGTGAAGTAAATCTGAAGTAACTCCACTGAAATGTGACCGAGTTGCAGAGAGCGGCGTGTTTATTCCAGTGTAAAATTGGCATATGACTGCAACTGTGATCTTAGCCTTATCCTGTCATAACGCGTATCAGTCACTGAAGCTACTCCAGATTTCGGCAACTCACACAAGCTACTCCCGACTTAGGCAGTGTAACTGAAAGCAAAATGAGACCCACAATTGTCAGCTGGGTGACGTCTTGTCTTGCGAAAAGATAAGAATTTCACTCGAAGTTTGTTTGACGGCTGGCATATTTTGCTCTGATCGCTCATTTTGACTGTTTTCCCTAGTGTTACATTGTGTTTCAGGGTCCTGTTGGAAGCAAGTTGCCTCATGATTACAGCACTTTGAGGAATGCAAAGCTCCAGATTAACACCATCTGTTATTTGAAGATAAAAGCAAAAACGCTGATGCTAGTGGCTAGTTCTCTTTGTAACTGCTGTTCTTTTAAGTAGCAGGCACTACAAAGCTACTTTTACACCAGTAGATACGCATGGGGCTGCCAGCAAATGGACATGTGTTCTTGAGAAATTGGACCCAAATTTTGTTATTTGCGCTATAGAAAAAAAAAATATAAACTTATTCCGTTGAGTTTCTTGCTGGCTTTAGTCCTCATGGGCACCAGGGGAATTGAAGACCTGGAATCACCTTCAGCCACCACACACAGACTGGGCTGCCTACATACAACCTTCTTTCTCCATGGTGTCCCATGAAGATGTCTTGAAGCTTCCTGGGAGAGAAGCATGAGAAGTCAGTCTGCGATGTTATTGTAAGACTGGAGATGGCACAGCAGAGCCTACAGAGAAAACCGTGCACTGCTGAAGAACTACACCTATTTTCCAACATGTTATGCATACTGGGTAAAGAGGGTGAGTGCTGTTCCTTCTGGGGATCTAATGCTTTGTCTTGCATATGTGAGCTGGAAGAGTGCAGGGATGAGTCAGAAGGTAGGTGAATGCTGGTTAGTAGAGCTGAAGAGTGAAATGAATTTGCTCCAGATGTAGGAGCACAGGCAGAAGCAAGAACAAGGCTGTAATTCTCCAGCTGTCTCTGCACAGGTCTGGCAGTGTTTTGGCCTGAACTCAGAAAGAGCCCACCCAAGGCTTCCAGACAATGGCCAGCTACAGCTGGGAATTAGCACAGGACAAGGACCATTCCCAAAAGGCATTTGGGGTGTGACCACATTGTCTGGAGAGTAAGGCAATTTAGTTTACCCTATAGTTGTGCTGTGTCAGTTGGCCTCAGGGCAAAGAGTGGTCCTTGAGCAGAGATGGCTCATTTCATTTACCACCACACTGAAGGTAGCTTGAGTGGCTCTGGAGGAGCCCAGCACCTAATGACTTGAAAATTGTGACAGGGTCACTTCTAGAAACATAGAATCCCTTGGTTGGAAAGGACCTTTAAGATCATTGAGTCCAACCATGCAAGTTTTGAGTTTCATGATTTATTTCCTATCGGCTTCCCTGAGGTACAAGTCAGGCTCAGCTGCCATTATCCTTTGACTTTGGCACTGGTAGTTTAACAATATCAGTTTTATTTGAGATATAGGCAGTTGAAGATACAGGCAATCAGATGGCAATCACCAAATTCAACCTTCAGGAAATTACATCCTTACTGATACTTGGTGAACCTCATCCAGGAATCCTGGGGTCCCATATCTACCTCTGTCACACATCTTCTGATTAAAATCTGTTTTTTAATGTTATAATATAAAGTCTTGATTTTTTTTTTCCTGTGTTTTTAGCGAGTGTTTCAGTTTAAGGGGAGCTTTTTCCAAATAAGAAGTGTGAAAGTCCTCCAGGACATGACTAGTGACAGTACCATTATTTTAAATAAAAGCAGGATATTTCATTGCTCCAACATGATCTTAAATCTTTTTGCATGACAAAAAAACAGAATATAAAAGGTCTTGGCCTTATGTATTATAAAATACAGAAAACATCGGGATATATGATTCTATGATTCTATAGAAAATGTTGAAAAACTTTTCACTTTAGTATGATCTCTTGCCACGTACTGGAATCCTTACTCAGGCAAACACAGTGAAACTCATGAGAGTTTTCTTTAAGTTAGACCTGCAAATATTTATCTAAAATTTCCTAAATAAGTGCATAAATGGCTTCTAAGTGGAACCAAACACCAAGTAGTTGCTGGTCACATTGCCTCATGTTCTCTCCCACTGATTTGCGGGATCTCTGGGTCTTTTGGTCCTACATGGGAGGGAAGGGCTTCAGGTTAACCCTATCAACCTGCTTTCCCCCTTTGACCCTCCCCTGTGTTCCCCTCAAGAATGTAAGGGTAAGGAGACATCCCAATCTCCCATAGCTAGTCTTCAGGGGAATTACACTGCAACCATGTTGGATGGAAAGCTGATGGACAGCTTAAAGGAATTCTTCCCAATTTAGGATTTGGAGACAAGCCCTATGGCATAGTCGCTGGAGAGTCCTCCAGTGGAAAAAAAAACAAAAACAAAAACAAAAACAAAAACCCAAAAAAACACCAAAACCCAAAAAACCCCACAACATAAAAAACATTAAGAAGCTGTGTGAGGGTATTTTCTCACAAAGATTTCCTTCTCCAGAGCCCCTTCCTGTGGGTTTAAACTACAATGGGGATAGTTCAGGCCACTGTAAATGTTGATACAATTGAAGGAAAACAAGATTCTAGTTTGCCCTTTCCTGTCAGGGAGTCATTTCTTCACTCTGAAAGTGATGACTGAGCCTTGATCCAATGAAATGCTAAATGCTCGGCAATTCATGTTAAGAAGCAAAACAAAAAGCAAAATCCCTCTTAGTGTGTGCCATGCCGTTTTGGTAACTTTTCAATATGCTGTCATCTCGTGACAACAAAGACCTCATATCTCCTTTCAAAAGCCTTCCTTTTGACCTTGTACTAATTAGAGCACATGTAAAAACAATTGCAAATTAAAATGCAGCATAATCTCTATGTTAGCTAAGGGAGACATTTCTAAAAATAATGAGGAATGGCACAAAGAAATACCAAGACAACAGCTTTGCATAAGCTTCTTGTGATTTGTAGATGTCTGTGGTTAGTCTGCAAACTTGCACGCATTTTCTGACCTTTACAAGGTCATGCTTTGCTAAGATCTTTAGTCATGTGACTAAAAAGTAATATGTTGACTTTGTTTTCAAAGCAGGTATGGGATATATAACTCCAGGACACATTTTCATCCCTATGGTACAAGGATGTATACATGCCAGGATGTACTACTTGAAGATACCACTTGAGAACCACACATGGACCTGCTGGAGTTTTGTGTTTGAGAGAGTGTGCACATTCCATGTAAGAGGGGGTAATATAACTGTAATATTTGGGGATTTCCTTGGGGGTTGTATAATACTGTGTCCTCTTGAGGTTCAGTGAAGGGACCTCTAGCTCTCCACCCCATTTATTATGTATGTTAGACATCTAAACATCTAACTCCTGTTTGGATTTATGGGAACTTGATCCCCACAGGTAGTTTTGGTTGCTCTATAGAGATTGCTACAGTGACAGCACAAGTGTACTTGGTCCCAATCGTTTCTTGAAGGCTTAGAGAGAAAATTCCTTGAGGTAAAACCTGTTTCAGTTATATGTATCTCTCTCCTTGTTTCTCGCTACTGTGACACGTAATTTTTCCTGATTTTGTTCTCAGAAGGTGCCTATGGAATAGGGTGGTGCTATGTAACTTCTGTTCATTTCAGTGAGCAGCTGAGATATATTTTTGACCGAGAATTGAGCCTGAGCAGCCTACGCTGTACCTCAGAAGGGCTGTGGGTGTGACAGGGATTTGTCTTCACCTTATGTTTCCTTTCTCGTATTTTAAGTGAGGATAGCAAGATGTCTGTCCCTACCCAAGAAAAACTACAGTGGCGAAGCAGACAATGACCCAGATCCAAAGAGGTACCTAGTATGTCACCGGTTTTGTACAGTGGGAGTTAATAGGAGCTATAAGAACTCAGCACTTCACAGGACTGTGCTTTCACTCAGGGACAGCCACTTGTCTCATTTGTCTATCCTACTCCTCTGGCCTCTGTTTCTATGTGCTAGAGATATAGCTAGGGAAGTATGGAGCCTGGAAGCAGGTGCTGGTCCCTGAACCAATTCATCTGGCCTTGGTTCACGTCTGCGCATGGTGTTCTGGACCGATTCAGCATTGTGGGGCGTAGAGTAACTGTTTCACTCTATAAATCTATTCAGCCGTGCAGAGCTGGGTGGCTGGGCATGGGAAACTCTCCCTAATAAGATGTGGCCTTTCTACTGCCTGCTAAACAACTTGTTCTGTTGGTTGTGTCATGGAGAGACCAGACATTTTTTTGAGCTTTGGCTAAGGATGAAAACAGAAAGACCTGATCAGCAGTTAGCCCCTGCTCAAAAGTGGGGATTGTAGAAAAAAGGAACTGGGAAAGAAATACTTTCTTCTTCTCCTGGTGGAAAACTTATTTAACTTGGCTGGTTGATGCTGAGGCTGGGAGAAGATTGCCCATGGTCTTCAGTAGCTTCTCTGGTGATAGTCAATGATGAGATGATGCTTCTCGATGGGAATGGAAGAAACATACCAACTGCCTCAACACCGTGACCTGCACCTTACAGCTGAATAGGAGGCAAATGAAGACAGTGTGTCACAGTGTGTCAAGTGAAGCTGACCACATCCCACAAGACTTTCTAGTCACCAGGGAGAAACAGAATGCTTAAGCTATCTGTTCTTTTCATACATCTCATTTTTTGTATGTTGCCTCTGTGACATAACGCTACCCTGGATGCTTTTTCCTCTGGAAAATGACCAGCAAGGAAACTCCTCTTCATTTGCCCAGAATCTGAACTTTCCAGCCTTCATTCTTCACATACAAAAGATATGGACAAAGATACTTAAATGCATTTCTGTGTTTTATTACTAGAAATAAACACATTTTTTTCATATTATGTCTATATTTGATAATGAAGAAAATCCTGCAACTTCATATTCAATATGTGATCCTGCTCAGTGATGGAACACATGTATCCAAGCCAGCTGTCCCAAATGCAATCCCACCAGTGAAAATAATTCCATAATTTTGCCTCACTAATGACACAAGTTCTTTGCAAATGAATGGAAAAAATATCACTTCTACAAAGTGAAGGAATGTGTGTATAAAATGACAAATGGATACATAAAGAGACCGAGTTAAACATGGCATCTACACTGGATTGCTTTTCCTCTGTGTAGTAATTTCGACTTGCATATAGCTTTGACGGGGTTGGACTACAAAGGTTAAAGCTTGCTTGGAGAACTTTAAATTACATCTTTCTGAGCTCTGAAGTATTTGGCATTGAAATTTAATTTCCTTCAATGTAGGTGTTTGTTCCTTTGTTTTTGTAATATAACAAGCCTTTTCTGTGAAAGATAGCTCGAAATTTTTATTACAATAACATCTGGAAGCTCAGAGCTAAAATTTAAATGTTGTTGGGCCTACTTGCAATAACTGCTGTATAAACATACAATGAATGTCCTTGTCCCAAACCTACAAGATGAGACAAATAGGAAGAGATGGTCAAGGAAAACCAAAACCAAAACCAAACTGAATAGGATATTCCAAATTCTTACAAGTCAGTGCTCAAAACTCTTCATTCATGTGTCCATAATTCAGCAGATAGCAGCTGCTTAGAGGAAGAATATAAGAACAGTGCAATTATAGAATGACCTTTCCACTGCTTTGCCTCCCAGCTTCCAGTAGTAACTTGTTTAGGGGCTCCTTGAGCAGCAGTTGTATCTATATTGTCGTGTTTAGCCATGCTGTATGAGCTGTTTTTTCATGAATTTGTCTGAATTACTTTCTAAAAGTAATTTGGGGCTCCAGAGCATCCTGTGGCAATGAGTTCCACATTTTAATTATTTGCAGAAAAAGTATTTCCTTTTGTTTGCTTTAAACAGCTTGCCTCATAATTTCATTAGTTGCCAATAAATTCTTACACTTAATTGTTCCCTATTTACTCTCTCTGAACCCAGTCACTTAGTAACATGAGATCCTTCTACAACTCTTTGCTGTCTGCTTTAGTTTTGGCTAGCCTGAATAATTCTGTATCATTTGCAAACTTCATCACCTCACTCACCAGTTCGTTTAATGACCTGCATGAGTCAGTATAGCTCCCTCGGGCCTTACTGGTAACCTCTTTCAGTTGCAAAAGCCAACCATTTATTCTTGCTCTTTATTTTCTAACAAATTAATAACCTATGTGACCACTCCTATGACAGCTTAGTTCCTTTAAGCATCTCCGTTGAGAGATGTCAAATGCTTGTTGATAAAATCACTGTATCAATTGAATCAATGTTACTTGCAAGCTCAGTGACTGGATCAAAGAACTGTAATAAATTTATAAGGTTATACTTTTCCCCTAAAAGGCTTTATTCTCCTCTTCAAGACCTTCCTAGATACATTGCATTTATCCATAGAAGCACTAACAGTATTCTTTTTACATTTCCCATTATATTTATTACCTTCTATTTCTCTTATGCTTGGGCTGATTTAAGCAGTACATCATGCACCACAGTTCATTCACAGCCTTCACAGGAAGTTCCTCTGGAGCACTTAGGTAAATACCACATGGTCCTGATTAACAGTTATTGTGCGGTTTACGTTTTCTTCTAGACACAAAAGTCATTGTATCAACACTTCAGTTTGAGATAACTCTTCATACTCTTTGTAAAGAATGGTCCTGGTATGAGAAAATCCATAAACTTCTCTGCAGTGAACGGTGAAGCCTTGGCATTGACTTTAATTTTTCTGCTCTAGCCTGATCTTTCTTCAGTATGCCTTTTACACATAGATCATTCTTCAGGCTCACCACTTCTCTGGTACGTTTCCTGCTTTTGATGTCTGAATAAGTTTCTATGACTAGTTTTAATACCTTTGGTAAATTGCATGCTTGGTATTGGCCTTCCTTATTATGGCTTTATGTTTATCTTGCCAACATTTATGCTTTCTTTCTTCCTTATTCCTCTTAAACATAACCCCCAGTTTTGAAGGATACAATTTTACTCCTGATAGCTTGTTTTTCTTTGTGTTTTAGCTGCATTGATTTCTTTGTGTTTTGACTGAATGTTTTTAACTTGTAGAATACATTTAGCCTTCTAACATAGTGCCCTTAAACCGTCTTCTTTCTTTCATTCTCCCAAGTATTTTACCCTGTTAGTTGCTCCACCTGATTAGATTTCTCTTATCTTTTACTGACTTTTCTGAGATTCACTCCTAATGGTCTGCATTTTGGGGGAGTGGAGAGAAGGGGTATTTTTTTGCTGTCTGAGAAGAACATAGATTTTCATCACATTATGATCCTTGACCCAGAATGTTTCCAAATTAACACGTTGTGAACCGGGTCCTTCTCACTCCTCAGGCCTAAACCAAAAGCTGCTTCTCTTCTGTGGATCTTTCACTATTTTTTCAAAGTGCTACCATTTTTATTATCTACAATTTTGATTGCGCAGCATTCCCTCGTGGGATGGTTACCTTGTCTGCACTAGGGTGACTGACATTTCCAGCTACTGTTGCATTTTCACCCTCACAGCTTCTCAAATTTCCAACAATTGGTTGACTGCAGTTTCTAGGATCCTGAACACGTCTTTTCCTACAACTTATGCCCTCCTCAGGTGCTAGGGAGAATGAGCTGTCTACCCTTGTCTGGTGTATTTTCATGCTCATCATATTCAGCACAGCTTTAGGAAAAGAATGTTTTTTGCGCTGACTCTACAACTGTGTCTCCAAACACAGTAGCAATCTTATTCCATGGGTTCTGGTATCCTGCCTTTAACAACATGCAATGAAGGTTCCCAGAAAGATGAGAAACCCTGTGGAGTACTCCAGAGGAAAGAATTCTTCCTAAAGCTCTCCATATACTGCCACATGATCAGAGCCAAATTATTGTAGATTTCTACATGAATACTGGAACTGATGAATTTTTTCAATGTCTCTGTGCCAGAATAGTTTTTGCGAATGTATCCTAGAAACATTCCAAAGCAAATTACAGCAATCTTAAAGAAAGTCAGCTTTGGATATAAGACTCTTGGCAATGAGCCTTTAAACTTAAAAATAGCAATATGACCAAATCTACAGGTCTTAAATTATTGTTTTGTTGTTGCACCTGAACCTTGAAGCTGACATAAGACTTCATGTTAGATTTATCACCACAGAGCCCATCCTTTGAAAAGATTATCAGTAGTGGCTGTCTCATAGCTTGAGTAACTTCCTTTTGTGAACAGTGAATGGCATTGACTCATGTACCTCTTGTCTAATTGCAGTTGTCTGTCTCAGGGTGTCGTGGTTTAACCCTGAATGGTAA
>KL257931.1:20950-31090 GCA_000699545.1 Podiceps cristatus | reverse complement strand
TGGTCCGGTTAACGTTTGGGGTTAAACCATGACAGTGATGCTGATCACAATCTTTTGAGCCCAGGTTAGTCAGTTTTCCATCAACCACACTGACCACTTACCTAGTTTGTACTTCATCAGTTTGTCTACGAGTCTATTACAGGAGACAGCGTGGAAAGCTTTACTAAAGTAAACAGAAACAATATCCATGGTTCTTACCGCCCCCTCCCCCTGCACCAAGCTAATCACTGTGTTGCAGATGGCTATCAGATTCATCAAGCTTAACTTCCTCTTCACAAATCTACACTGATTGCTTCCAATGACTTGCCTGCCCTGAGTGTTTTTGTTTAGAAATAGTTTCCAGGATTATTTGCTCTATCACCTTCCCAATGATGGAAGTGAGGCTGACTAGCCTGTAGTTCCTTGGATTCTCCTTCTTGAAGCCAGGAGTGACATTTGCTTTCTTGCAGGCTTCAGGGACCTTCCCCCATCACCAGAACCTTTCTAGGATAGAGAGTAGTCTCATAACGACATGGGTGAGTTCCCTCAGCACTCATTGTTGCATCCCACCAGGTCCCATGGACTTGTAGATATCCACTCTGTTTAAATGTCCCCAAATTTGATCCTCCTTTACTGAGATTAAGTCTTTTTGGGTCCAGACTTTCACACTGGTATCAAAGGTCTTGAAATCCTAAAGGCAAGTCCTGCCAGTAAAGATGAAGGCAAAGAAGGCATTAAGTACCTCAGTCTTTTCCATATTGTTACTTGCCCCATTCAGCAAAAGACTTGCATATTCTTTCATCTTCCTTTTGCTGCTGATGTACTTGTAAAAGCTCTTCTTGTTGCCCTTCAAATCCTTCACCAAATTCAACTTCACATGGGCTTTGGCTTTCCTTATGCAATCCCTAAATGCTTGGACAAAGTCACTGAGTCATCTATCCTTGCTTCTACCTCTTGTATGCTTCCTTTTTATCCCCGAGCTTTGTCAGGAGCATCTTGTTCATCCATGCAGAATTCCTTTCCTTTTGATCTAACTTACAGGAAGTCAGGATGGACTGTTCTTGAGCTCAGAGAAAGTTATTCATGACAATTAACAGGCTCTGATGGACCCTTCTTCTTTCCAGGGTGTGTCCAAGGAATTCTTCCAAGCTGATCCCTGAGTAGACCAAGATCTCCTCTCCTAAGTCCAGGGGCTTGAGTCTACTATTTGCCCCGTTCCTTTGTCTCGGGATCCTGGACTCCATTATTTCACAGTCCCTGCAGCCAATGTTGCCCTCAGCTTTCACGGTCACAAACAGTTCTTTCATGGTTGCAAGCATGAGATGTGCAGACCATCTCCTCTTGTTGGCTTCTCCATTAATTATGTCAGGAACTTGTCATCAATGTACTTCAGAAACCTCCTGGATTGCTTGTACCCTATTGTGCTGCCCTGCCAGCAGATATCAGGATGGCTAAGCTCACTACTGGGACTAGCGTCTGCAAATGCAATGCTGCTTCTCGTTGTCAGAAGCAGCCCTCATCTACTATTCTTGACCAGGTGGTCTGTAGCAGACAACCACCACATCATCACTCACATTGGTCATCCACTAATCCTGACCTATAATCTCTCAAGTGGCTTCTCAACTGTCCAAAAGCAGAGTGCTGTGCATTCTAGCTACTCTTTCCTAAAGGGCTTCTCCCTCTCTTCACCTTCTCGGCCTGTCCTTCCTAAAAAGCCTGTACCCATCCATTGCAGCACTCCAGCTGCCTGAGCTATCACACTGCAACTCTGTGATCCCAGTAAGATCATAGACCTGCAATTGCACGTGGACCTCTAACTCTTCCTTTTTTTTTTTTTTTCCCATATTGCATCCATTTGTGTACAAGTCCTTCAGAGAGGCACCCATTCAGCTGGTTTCCCAGAAAAGAGAGATTCCCCCATAATGCTGGCCTGTAGGCACTTCCCTTGTTTTGTCCAGTCCCTTGAGGTGGGGCCCCAATATTGATTAGCATAAGCAAGTTAAACAGCAAGCAGTTCTTCTCAACCTCTGTTTTCCTTTGATGACTACTGCTCTTATTTCATACCTGTTAAAGGATTTGGCTTTTCTCTTTTTCCAGCTGGATACATTGACTCAGCAAAAATTATTAGATCTTCACAAATGTTTTCTACCAAAGAACAGAAATTAGTGTCTGTTCATTTATAACCACATCATTAATTACACAGCTGCTCTACCTGAGGCACTCCACATAAAATGGGAGTGGGCAAGCTGAATATACTAAGGCATTAATGACTACAAAGTGATTCAAATACACACAAACATCCCAGTAAAAAACAAAGGAAAACAATCACAAAAACTAAGTGGCAAAACTGTCTATGGTTGTTCCCTTGAATCATAAGCCACATCGTGCCAGGCAATAACTAGAACCAAGCTGAATCTGGAACTTTGCCTAATGGAAAAATTTTAAGTTGAATTTTTAACCAAGTTCCCTAAGAATGCTGGTGCCACTTATGTATTGTTCTTTCCAGCTGAGTAACTCTTGAACCTGTTAGCTGCCTTCAAATGCATTTTGTAGAAAGCAAGACACCTCAAGATGGAAAAATGTAAGAACATCAAGTACAGAGAAAGCAGCCCCTACACCAAGGCCTACTTTCAGAAAGCAAGTAAGAGTTTAATTACTCTCTCCTCTTCAAGAAAAGACACTTAGCCCAAAAGCACAGATTTAAATCAAGCACATGCTTTTCCTGCTCAGAGTTATCACGGGAAACATGATGTCTGTCATTCAGCATGCTTCACTAGAAAAACTAGAGGAATTCCAGCTCATGTGTGCTTACAAAGAAGTGGGAGAAGGAAGGACAGGAGGTGCAAAAGGACAACAGACACCAGCCCGTTATTACCCAGGCTTCATTAGCTCTAGCATAGAAACAGTTTGTTCTGTGAACTGCAAGTGAACAAAATCTCACATTTGGAACAAAATTCTGAGCACTGGTCGCTTCAATTTTGACTCAATTTTCAAGTTAATATCATCTGAAAATGGAAAATGTTACTGGATAGTGTATTTGGGTGTATATATTTTATGTACTGTCATAGATATATCAAACATTTTAATAATCATAGAATCACAGAATAACTAAGACTGTGTTATTTTTTTAAAAAAGTTGTTTTAAGTATTGAAATGCAAGCTCATTGATTAATGGTTACTAGTTAGATATCAATCATTACTAAAAATGATTTCCCAATTAAGTCTGTAGTTAGTTTAGTAGTAATCACTAATTGGTGTTCTAATTGGTGATTTGCCATTTTATTTGTTAGAATGCACAAATACTTAAAATAGGATAAAACAGACAAGGCAGCAGGCCCACATGACAGGCAGCTGGGGGAGCAGACAAGATGGCCAGCAGCCAAGAGCAAAGCAAAGCAGCTGGGCAGCCCACCAACCATTCCCACAGAAAACTTCAATTCCATCAAATCATCATTTCTTAACAGAAAACTGCATCAGTAAATTTTAAACCCACTCTGTAAATATATATACTAGTGAGTTTAAGAGCCTTCAATTTCTAAAGGCAAAACAAACAAAGAAAAAAAATACAAACAAGCCAAATGACAGGACTCTTCTGTCACACTCCATCATCTCTTCTCTGCTAATTCTGCACTGATCTACTTAGCTCTTTCTTCATCTGCTCCAGAGCTCAGCTTTCTTTCCCTGACTAATCCCTCCTCTTCTTACCGTTATATCACTGCTGCTGTACCTGATGTTACTTAATCACTTCTGTCAATGGTTTAACTTCTGAAAAATTAACTCTGAAAAACTGCAAGAGGAAACATCACAAATGTTCTGAATCAGGAACCTGAACATTTTTAAAACAACTAGTCTCTCCTCAGTTCTAACTATTACCGTATCTTATGAGGAAAGATTCTAAGAAACCTCTCAAAGTTGGTAGTTTTAAAAATCTCCTCTGGGGCAGTTTATTCCTTAACTCCAGTGCTTATGCAGTTAGCTGATAGCCTGGAGGAGGCGGGAAGAGAGGACAGAAAAGGAGGGCCGATTAACCAGTGCCATAGCATGGGGCTTTTCTCCTCTGTTAATTTGACATCCTTTTGCAAGACTCTAGGGAGCTCTTATTTAAAGATACCTTGCAAAATTGAGTTCCACAAATTAATTTTACATTGTAATTGCTGCTCCTCAGTGTGAGTGGATACCCCCTTACTCTGATACAAGAAGTCAGCAGAATCCCTTTCTAACCCATATACATGGTACGTGTTCATTCACCCTTCCTGCCTGTCTCCCCTACAATCAGTTCTTGGATATGCTTTTCTCATTTATCTGAAATTTCATTCTGCTATTTTATGTTTGAGAGGAGAACAACTAGATTCTAGCAAAATGTCAAGTTGAACTACACTTACCTTTTATATAAGACTATGCTTTCCAGTCCAGGCTTCTATATTGTTCTTTATTAAACTAAATATTGTTTCAGCTTCTAACTTTTTCTTCATACTCTACTTTTTCTGATACTCAGGTCAGTTTCCTGAACACCATCAGCTATGCACATGAGATGGTGGATACAGTCAGTTTCAAATACTTCCATTTAAAAATCTCAACATACCATATGAAATTCCACCTGCTACTATAATTCTCCATGATCTTTTTTTGTACTTCTAAATTTCTACCATTCAACGTACAAAATTTGTCTTCTGTTTTAGAATACCAATGTTCACTTTCACTTCCAATCATTAAAATCTTTAAAAATCATTAAAAATATTTAATACCAGTCCCATATTTACAACTCCTCCACACGACATTAGTGTACATCAATTTAGATTTATTTTCTTAGATCAAAAATGCAGGGTTTTTCTCCCCTCACAACAGAATGAACAACATTTTTCTATCACTTCAGAGAACATTAAGGACTGCGTAAACTTATATCCTGTATGCTACTTCCCATCTTTCCTGAATATGCGATTCCTCTCCTGTGCAATCTGAATCTCTTGGTCCTCTTATTTAAAGTAACGTTTTAAAAAAAAAAAAAAAAGACTTTACACTTTGTTTAACATTGCCTTAAGGTCCAGTTATCTCTTACAATGGAATTTCCATAAACAGGACTATTCTTTAATTGCAGATATCAAAAATGAAGTAAATTACACCCACAGAAAGATAAAGATAGTTCTAAGGCATGAAGACAATGATGTGAGCAGTTTCATAAACCTGTGATCACGGCCTGGCGGTCACCTAGCAGATCTCAAAATGGGCAGGCATAAATATCCTCCCTTGAAATTATCAATACTCTTTAGAATACTTTGCTTAACCAAACAAGAAACCTGTCTCCCAAATGTAAAGGAGAATGAATACTAACATGGGAAGATTATGTGAATTAATTAAGGGTACTTAAGTACTGGTCTGCTAGGAAGAATTTTCAACATTAAAAAAAAAAAAATTCCTGGGAGGCAGACCAAAGCCATTGAAGGCCTGCTCTGACAGACAGGGAATATGACAAGCAGGGAGCCTAAAAAGGTCTCTTCACCATCAATGTCAGGGAAAGGAAAAGAATATGAACTCATTTTCTGGGAGGTCTAATTTATGCTTGATGCCTTGTAGAAGCATTTAAGATACGTTTTGTGCAACACTTCCCTCTTTTTAACATGCTTTTGACATTACATTTGATCCTTTTCTTAAACACAAACACATCCACTTTAGGATGTGCTTTAGGAAGTCCAGGCTATATTTGTTTAACACGGTAGTTAGATCTCTGATTCTGTATCAACTGATAGATATATTCTACTTCTCAGTTTCTCTTAAGATTTCACAGAATGATAGCTACACCTCTCAATCATTTTTAAACATTTTAAGTGCTTTCACTGTGTGACTGGCCTCCAATAAATACTTTTCAGGCCTGAAATTCAGATCCTCTTCAGTAAAACAAAGAGGATCTCCAGGCTAACAACCTGTTTCAGCCCTCCTCAATCCCGTAGAGAACTCTATCTGTGGGTGAAAGGAACAAATCATAAAATGCTACTTTATTTACCTGCATTTAAATGAAGCGGGAGTTTCTGTATCAAGATTTTTGAGTAACTTGGCTTTATGAGATCCACGTCTTAGATTTTCTTACCTACGGCCACTCACCCTTCATTCTCTGTTTCTAAAAGCAAAGTCTAAGGAAGCGACTCAGGAGAAGAGGTGAGCTTCTGGATTTACATCCATTTGATAACCCAGACCAATGAATTGCTGTTCATCTCACACTTGACTGAGACAGTAGAGAGTCAGGAAACTTTGTTCCACTATGACAAGGTAATCCTTTGTCGACATGGCAGGTCACATTCTTCTCAATAATTACAGAACTGTTGACTTTTCACAGCCAGAACAGATGAGTTACCAGGGGGAAGGAGAAGTGCTTCAAGACAGTGCTCGACACTTCAGAGATTTACTGTGTTCCAGTCAAATAACAAAGCCAAGTCCTACCCCTGGTACTTGATCCCTGAACTTGAATCACCAAAATATTGCAAGACACACACAACATCTGCCAGTTTGTATGTACAGGCTGTAAGGCTAAGAACATATAACCAAAAATAGGATCCCAGGAAAAAATAAAAATCAAGGTTTAGAGAGAGGTTAGTTAACAGGCAACATAGAAAGATGCCACATGAATTTGGAGCTACATGTCTACGTAAAATACCAGAATTAGCAAAACTATTGAGCAGTAGCATTTTAAAAAATCCAAAGTATCGTGTTCCTTTAAAGCCATTATTATTTTGCATTATTTTTGCAAGGCAACACTTAATATTCATTATCAGTTCAAGATTAGTTGCCTTCCTGTGGCACCACTCACCTGGGTTTCCCTTGAACCCAGAAGTAACATTCATCATCTGTTAGCTTCAGTTTTTTTCTTTAATCAAATCCCAGGTCAGAAAAATTCACCAGCAAGGAGTATCTACATGTTCTCTTTCTATAAAAACCAGTGTTACAGCCATCATGATCGAGGAGAGACTCCCATGGAATTCATTTGACATCAATGCACAAGGGAAAAAAGTCTATAAAAGGCTGACATTCTTCTGAAAGACATATTGTCTGAGAGAAGTGGAAGTGCCTTCAACATGAGCTTTTTTCCAGAACTTATTTACAAGTTTCAGACAGATAGAGGGCTCTGTTTGCCTAGATTTTGATATCAGAAATAGAAATGAGACAGGGTTATAATGCTCCATTATGAACTAGATGGATTATTTCACTTATGCTATTGTATTTTTATGGACTTCAGAGAGAGAACAGAAGAAAGCGTACTGAAATTTTTGTATAGCTCCATAGAGTAATTCTGCTCTAGACAACATCCAATGATTGCATTTAATCAGAAAGTCATCCTTCCTCTCCAAAAGGTAAAGACTATGTCACTAAAGGGAAACATAACTCCGAGTAGGAGATCCCGGTGGGAGGGGACAAGCTATCATACAATTCACCAGTTTGCTTTTCAGCATTTAACCTTTAAAATGTTGCTGTTGAAATTACTGCTAAGAGTAACTTCATTCACTGCTCTAGCATTATTTTAAGCCTTCCCCTCCCAAGAATACCCTCCCAACCTCCAGTGATTTGTGGTTCAGAGGTTTCTAAAGCCAGACAAAATGTCTTCATATTTAATTGCTCTTAATGGATTTTCCTCCTTGAATTTGTCCAGCTACTTTTTGAAACCATTAAAACATTGCAAGTCTGCTGCACTCTACAAAACTGATGCAACTTTCTATACAACCAGTGGTACAAAAACCTCTGGAATATGAACAGAAAACACAGAAAATACCACCATCAGCACTAGTCTCATTTAAAGACATTTCCCCTTTTCTGTTACCACTATAGGTTTTCATCCCTTAGCTATAATGAAAATAGTCAGTCAGAATGTAACAAATTTATCGTCTTTCCTTCACAAAAACCAAAGTTCAAGCACATATGACTGAATCCCTCCTTTCTCCCCCCCCTGCCCCATTCCTGTTTGATCCACCTCCCCTTCTCCAGTGTTTATCAAGATTGGAATCAGATTTTCCAGCTTGTTTTCAGCAAAAGTTCACAACAGTGATTACATCATTAAGATAACTCAGAAGGGATCTGTGTCTGATCCCAAGAATCAGTCTCACAGGTAAATGCATGAAATGGATCCCAATGCTCTTTGGGAGGAGAGAGAAACATAAAATACCTGAAGTAGTTCTAGAAAACACATTAGACACCATCAGTGTAGTTATGATGTCTGGTAATACAGTTTTATTGCTGTTTTTCTGATGACCCTGAGAATTCAGAAATAAAAGGCTAGAATGATGCCTGCAATAAGAAAAACACTAAGTGAAAACCTAATCCAGAAAGACTGAATGGGGAAAGCAGGAAAAATAGCTTTTTATTTTAGCTGGTAATAGCAGATAAAATTTAATTGAGGATTTTTTTGGCCTTGCAGAACAAAGACTAGGCTGGGAAAGAAGAAAACTGGGTGAAAAAATCCCTGACTGTTATTTCTCAAATAACTCATTGGACCTCTTATCAGTCCCATTCCTCTGGCAAATGAGATGAGAAAAATGACACAGCATGAGGAATAGAACTTGTGAGTTCGGAGGTATCCCTCAGAAGCTGGGAGGGATAACTTGTACAAAACAAAATTATACTGCACAGTGACTTAGGAATTAGTGCCAAATAATTTGAATAGCCCAGAGAAGCGGCTGAGGGTGATAAGCTAGTATTTTCCCAGGTTACTTTGAATGCTGGTAGATCTACTATCTACTACTACAAACTTGCAAGGTGCATAGAAAAGATGATCAGCTACAGGTTTTCTAGGTAGCTGCAGACCTTTTCAACATACATTTAGAAATACTTTTGCTTCACATTATTTAAACCCAAAGGTTTTGTTTGTTTGCTGTTAGTATGCTTTAGCATTTGATTCTCCAGTATTTTTTCAGCACCTGGCCTTCCCTTCAAGAGGGCCACTCAGTGGTTTCAGGACCAATCTCACATGATGCGTTCCATGAAGGCAGACACCAGAGATTACTTCTTACTACCCCTTTATGCAAGTAAACACAAGAAGCAGAACTGATTTCTGTTTCTCCTCTAAATACTCATCGTTGTAAGGGTGCTTCACAGAGCAAAGCACAATCATGCTCAAACACCACTCTAAAAATATTTTAAATGATTTGCCTTTTCTTCAAAGCATGAGCTTATTAGCCACACGCAAGCTACTTGCTGGCTCTTTGAGACCCCAAGCTCTCCATCTCCCCATCCTCCCACCTGCTACCTTCTCCGTGTATTTGTACTAGATCCACTCACACTTCAATCACTCCTCCCCCACCACACAGGAAAGACTGAATCTGTATCCCTGGGAAAAGGAGGAAACAATGCAGCAGAATATTTTAATTAGGTGTACACTTGAAAGAGTATTTAAAAAACTAGAACTGAAATGTCATTTCTGGAAAGAGAAAATTCAAAAACTTGACATTTGCAAAATAAAGCAATTCTCTGTTTCTAAAACTAAGCAAATATTTCATCTTTGAAAGAATGAACCTTAAAATGTAAAATATTAGTTTCTGAAGAAAAGAATTGCCACTCATTAATGAGACACAGTATCTATTTATAGCTTATGATCAAGCAAGAATCTGCAAACTACAAATAAGAAAAACAGGCTGGTGTGTTTTCTTTTAACCTTTTCCATGCAACAAAAGAGCAATCATATGGAGTATGAAGTAATTGTACCCATTACTCTGGTTTCTGCAAACAGCAGAACATTTTTGAAAAAGCATCAGATGCATTATCGATATAGTTGTTTCTATTTAAGAAAAATAAACATTTGGTCATTCACTGTTATCAGCATTCAAATAATATTCCTGCCTACTGAAGATGCGTCCTCCGTTGAAGTCAGAACTGTTCTACTCAACTAAACACGCCTCTCTCCGAACAATCTGAAATGATGAGTTTCTCCACTGCCACACTTCAGCATGTCTCATATTCTAGCATCCTACATTCTCATCACCGGGACCAAAGAAAGGAAGCATGCTATTATTCTAAGTACTAGTAGATGAAGGATGACAGTTTTTTATTCTGCACAAAGGAAACTTCTGCAATAGGAGAATTCAACATGCATAAAAAGCATTTCTGAAGAGACTTTTCTATCAATCCTGATGATACTTCTGTTATTTCCACCCACAGTATTTGGACTTCAGAGAATACACGGGG